>VZTD01004789.1:541391-552518 GCA_013397725.1 Rhagologus leucostigma | reverse complement strand
CCTTGGCCGCTGACGGCCCGCGGTGCCCTCAGCGAGGTGCTGGCGGCCGAGGCCGCGTCCTGCCTGAATCGGGCCATGGCGGCGCTGCGGGACATCTGGGAGGAGATCGGTATTCCCGAGGAGCAGCGCCTGGAGCGCACTGACGTCGTTAAGAAGCACATCAAGGTGAGGGGCGGGGCGGCGATCCCCGGGGTGGGGAGGTCACCGGACCGGCTGTTGAGCCGCGTACCTGCTGCAGCTGCAGCGGGAGCCCGGGACTGCTCTCTCGGGGCTCTGGGACGGGGCTGCCCGGGTCTGCTGGGAGCCCCCGGGGGTCCCTGCCCAGCTGTTACCGCGCCTCTGCCCTCGCCCTGTGCAGCCCCGTCTCGCTGGGCTCCCCACACTGCCCACACCTCACTCGGGCCCAGCCGTGGTCTCAAGCGGTGGTCCCGCTGCCCTGCCCGCTGTCCATTCCCACACCCTGCCTCTAACCACACCTGTGCCGCAGAGTCTCCTGGACATGATGGTGGCAGAGGAGGAAAGCCTGAAGGAGCGTCTCCTGAAGAGCATCGCCCTGTGTCGGAAGGAGCTGGACACCCTGTGCAGGGAGCTCCAGCTGAGCCCCTTTGAGGTGAGGTGTGGGATCCTGGGATCCTGCTGGCAGCAGTGCAGCTGCCTGGCCTCTGCCTGGGTGTCTCGAGAGGCCAGAGCTCACAAGGCTCATAGCTATTCAAAACTGCTTTTCCGGGTGCTTGGTAGAGCCGAGGGATTTGTGGCTACTCACAGGCCAGGCATTGGTAGGTGGTTGTGTGGTGTTCTCCAGCACCTTGTTTTGCGTGTTGCTGGTGTTCTTGCACCTTCCTGGGGAACACCTTGCTCAGACCCAGGCCTGGTGGCCCCTGTCTTTGTATAAAAAGCCTAAAGCATGAGCCAGGTGTGGGAGAAGTGTGGAACAGAGCTGATTTCTGTCCTCTTGCAGACAGAAGAGGAAAGTACCATCCTGCAGATGGAGAAGAACCTGCGCACGCGTGTGGAGGTGCTACAGAAGCAGAAGCGGGACCGGAAGCAGGAGCTGAAGGCCCTACAGGAACAGGACCGAGACCTGTGTGACATTCTGTGCACAGCTCTGTTCACCATCGACACCGGGTGTGTGCCCAGCCTGGAGGACCTGGACCGCTACCGGCGCCATGTGGCCTCCCTCAACACCCTGAAGGTGAGTGTGGAGGGTGAGGGGGTTGCTGAGGGGCCCGCAAAGGGCCCCTGGTTCCTGACACTGCCCTCACCTTCCAGGAGCAAAGGCGGGAAGAATTTGTCAGCAACAAGCGTCAGATCATTCTGCTCATGGAGGAGCTGGACCACACCCCGGACACCAGCTTCGAGCGGGACGTGGTGTGTGAGGATGAGGAGGCCTTCTGCCTCTCCAAGGACAACATTGTGGCTCTCCAGAACCTGCTGCAGCAGGTAAGTCATGCTCTGAGGCCGCGCTGGCAGCGGCTGCCACCACGATTTCAGAGCAACTGCTAGGTTTTGAGCAAGGCTGTGTGTTAGAACACCCTTTCTAGGGGGCTGAGATCTCGTGTGCCAAATGCGTGGCTTTGTGGGTGCAGCAGAGCCAAAGGCCGTGCTGACCCCCTGCTCCCCCTCCCTCCAGCTGGAAGCCCGGCGGGCCCTGAACGAGGCTGTGTGCGCGGAGCTGCGCGCCAGGATCGTCGCGCTCTGGGAAAGGCTGCAGATCCCGGAGGAGGAGAGAGAGTCCTCGGCCGTGCACCTGGCTGGGTCCCGAGTCAAAACCAGGAGAGCTGTAAGAGCCCTGTTGTGCTCGTGGTGGGAGGGCTGGGGGCAGCAGCTCCTGGGGATTCATGCTCCTGTTTGCTCAGTGAGGGGAGCAGGCCAAATTCTGCCTTCGTGAAGGGAGGAGCTGGAGGTTGGTGCTGGCAGCTGCCTCATTCTAGAGAGTGGCTCATGCAGAAGATGAATCCTGTTCTCCCCCTCTTCCTCCCTGACCTGTGCTCTGGTCCCGGGGACAGTTGCAGCTGGAAGTGGACCGTCTGGAGGAGCTGAAACTGCAGAACATGAAATCCGTGATCCACGCAATCCGGGCGGAGCTGGCTGATTACTGGGACAAATGCTTCTACAGCCAGGAGCAGAGGGAAGGCTTCAGCCCCTTCTACGATGGTGGGTGGTGGCCGGCCAGGCAGTTTTGGGGAGGGATCGCAGGGGTTCCAGCAGCCCCCTGACCTGGCTGTTGTCCCCTTCCAGAGGATTACACAGAGACCCTGCTCGAACTGCATGACGCTGAGGTGGGCAAGATGAAGGTCTACTATGAAACACACAAAGATCTGTTTGAGGCTGTTCAGAAGTGGGAAGAGAACTGGAAGCTGTTCCTGGAGCTGGAGGTATTGTCCAGGCAGGAGCATGCCGGGTCATGGGTCAGTGTGTACCTCTTCTTCCGTGGGCAGAGTGCTCTGGGAAGGAGCAGGGAGGCACTGGCAAGTCGTGGTGGGCCAGTGCAGGGATGGGGTGCTGTGCTTTGAGTACTGGGGTGTTTGTGCAGGGCTGGCTCCTCTGGGGCCTTCACCACATGAGGTTGAGGGGGTTGGGTGGTGTGTTTGTGTTTCTCCTGACCCCCCTTCTCTACCAGAGTAAAGCAACTGACCCCGGTCGCTTCACCAATCGTGGAGGAAACCTGCTGAAGGAGGAGAAGCAGCGAGCAAAGCTGCAGAAGACGCTGTCTAGGGTAGGTCTGCTCCTGGGGAAGGACTTGTGGTCCCACTGACAGAGGAAAGGGATCCTTGGGTGTGGGGACACCTGTGTTCAGCGTCCTACACTGCCCTCATGTCCTGATCAGCTGCAGGAGGAGCTGGAGAGAAAGGTCCAGACCTGGGAGCAGGAGTTCAAGGGAGCTTTCCTGGTGAAGGGGCAGCAGTTCATGGAGTACGTGTCGGAGCAGTGGCAGCTGTACCGTCTAGAGAAGGAGAAGGAGAAGCAGGAGCGGGTGAGTACAGAGCTGAGCATGTTGGCTTCTGCCTGGGAGTGCCCTGGCTCCTGCCTAAGAATGCCAGCCTAGGGCTGTCCCTGCTGGGCGCTAGCCACTGCCTGCTCAGAGCCACAGGGCTCTGCCTGCTCATTCCCAGCCTGGAAGTGGCAGGCAGCGGGGCTGGTGCCCATTGCTGTCACATCCGCGTGCGCTGAGCCCCTCTCTAGCCCCAGCTGTGCCAGAGGTGACACTTGGCTCTGGATACCTGTAAATCTCTGATGAAATTCCTGCTGTGTGGCTGTGCCAGGCTGTCAGCAGGGCAGTGCCCACCGCCAGTGTCACACAGACGCACCAGCTCCGTGGTGCTCAGGTGTGTAAGTGCAGGTGTCTCCCACAGCACCTGAAGAAGAGCCGGCAAATGGAGACGGAGATGCTGTACGGCAGCACCCCACGGACGCCCATTAAGCGGCGCATGCTCAGCCCCCACACACCTGCCAAAGTAAGCAAGGTAAAATGTCCCTGCAGAGCAGTGTGGTGGGCCGGGGTCCTGCCTGGAGCTGAGCTCTCCCTGGGCTGGAGCTCGGCCTTGGGCTGGCCTCGGCCCCGTGGGGAGGTGTGGGGAGGGGTCAGGGTGCTGCAGCCCTATGGGAAGATGTCCTGTGCGACGTGTGCTCTGCTTTCTCCTCAGCTCCATGGCACCTCCATCGCCAGCGCCACTCCCAACAGCACTGTTCGCTCAGCCTTTGGGGGAACCATCTCCCACTCGCCCACATCTCGGCTGCCACCCTCCGGGAAGAAGGTGAGGGGCCTTGGGGGAGTCCCTGCCTGGGGCTGGGCTGGAAGGGACGGGTGAGCTGAGGTGGTGCAGCTCTTCTTGCTGCCACCCCATGGTTCGCTGCCTCCCCTGCTGAGTTTGTGGGGGACAGAAGCCCCTGTTTAGCCACAGTCTGCTCTCTGAGGCTGCTGCCATCCTGCTGGGGTGTTTCTGACCCCTGACCTGAGGGAGGAGGAGGGGGCCAGAAAATCTTCCTCCAGCCCAGATTTCTAGTGTACTCAAACTAGTGAACTCACTAGTTCCTTAGTGCTGAGCCTGCATCTTGGGGGACCTTCAAAAATGTGTGTGTGCTGCCGGACAGGGCCTGAGCATCCTGGCTGAGTGAGTGGCATCCCTGCCCATGGCAGGGGGGTGGAACGAGATGGGCTTTAAACTCCCTTCCCACCCAAATCATTCCAGGATCCCGTGATTCTATGCCATATGTTTCAGGGGCCAGAATTGGACCCCGGAGTCTGGAGAGCTCCTGGAGCCTGACACTGCTCTGGCTCCGCGCAGCGAGGGGTAGCGAAGCTGCCGCGCCTCTCCTACCTCTGCTCGATTCCTGCATCCCATAACTGTCACCTCCCCCACAGTTCGGCCGGGCCCGGACCCCCAGCCGCGCGGCGGCGAAGCCTCCCCGACCCAGGCTGAGGGAGCGGAACAAGGAAAACGTGTCCCAGCTGGATGGAACCACCCTGAGCGGTGGGTGCACCCCCACAGCCCCTGCCCAGCGTAACCACAGCGTTAGTTCTGTTGCCAGCACCTATTCTGAGTTTGCGGTAATTCACCTCTTCTAACCCCACCCCCCTCACTGCACAGCACAAGGCCTTTGCTCCCTCCTGTCCAAGCACCCCATGGGGCTGTCTCCCCCCGGTGTCCCCACACAGCCCCTGTGTCGTCTCACAGGGTGGCTGCTCCTGCCCCTGCCTGTGACTCCCCATGGAGAAGTTCAGAGTTGGTGGCGGAGGGCCCTGAGCAGCCACCGGGGACAGACCACCAGCCCCGAGGACAGGCTGCGGTCGGGGACACACCTGTCTAGGGACAGACCCAAGGAAGAGCCCCTGAGGAGGGAGTGAGCAGAGGCTGGAGGGGGGTGCCTCAGCTCCTGCCAGTGGATGAGGCTTTCGTCTCTCAGGGTGGGGGACCTCGGGGAGCCTTGGACAGCCTCTGTCCTTCCATCAGGCTGGGCTGAGCCTGAGATTTACTAATGTGTGACACTACCAAAAACTTTTTATACGTTTTAGTAAACAAAGGCATTAATGTTCACTGGCTACAAGTTACATAGTTCTCATATCAATTTGTACTCCATCTCCTTTTGGCAGCCTGGCTTGCCCTCTCTCTGTCCCCACTGAGCTGTGAGGCAGCAGCCCCCTCCCTTCCCTCATCCCCCTCTCCCACTTCTTGTTTCCACAGCGCGAACTTTCAAAGGCTTCCAGCTTTGAAAGCACCTCTCGTGTCCTCAACTCCACCACCAACAATGCCGCGTGATGAATCCCTGCGCTGGCGTGAGCCCCGGCTCTGGCAGCTCTGCACGGCCTGCAGCATCTCCCGCTCCAGGATAACCCTCCCCGTGGTTGCCGCTTTAGAAATGTGTTTTTATTTAAAAAATTTTTCTAGATGTTGTGAATAAAGTCCCTGTACAGCCCCCACCTCTGAGCGTATTTGCTGGGGTCCCCCGAGGTGGGCAGAAGGCGATGGAAGGGGCGGGGCAACCCAGGGGTGCAGGGCGTGGCTCCAGAGAGTCTCAGCCAATCAGCAACCGAGTTCAGGCTGCAGCTTCTTTGGCCAATCAAGTCCGGCAGCTCCAGTCCGCGTCCTGATTGGCCAAGTAAGCTGGAACTCCAATCTGCATCCTGATTGGCTGAAAAAGCCGGTGAGTCAATCCTCACCCTGATTGGCAGAAAAAGCTGGAGCTTCAAGCTGCGCCCTGATTGGCCAAATAAGCTGGAGTGCTGATCCACATCCTGATTGGCTGAAAAGGTTGATGCTTCAATCTGCATCCTGATTGGCTGAAAAAAACAGAAGCTCCAATCTGCATCCTGATTGGCCAAATAAGCTGGAAGGCCAATCCACATTGTGATTGGTTGAAAAAGCAGCACCCTCAATCTGTGTCCTGATTGGCTGAAAAAGCTGCAGCGTCAATCCGCATCCTGATTGGCCCAATAAGCTGGGGCTCTGATCCGTGTCCTGATTTGCTGAAATAGCATCAGCTCCAATCCGCATCCCAATGGGCTGAAAAAGCTGGAATTCCAATCCGTGTCCTGACTGGCCGAATAAGTTGGCGCTTCAATCGGCATCGTGCTTGGCTGAAAAAGCAGCAGCCCCAGTCCACACCCTGATTGGCTGAAAAAGCTGGAATTCCAGTCTGGGTCCTGACTGGCTGGAAAAGCTGGTGCTTCAATCCTTACCCTGACAGGCAGAAAAAGCAGAAGGTCCAATCCATGTCCTGACCGGCCAAAGAAACTGGAGCTCTAATGCGTGTTCTGATTGGCTGGAAAGGGCGGCTCTTCAATCCGCACCCTGATTGGCTGAAAAAGCAGCAGCTCTGAGCCACATCCTGATTGGCTGAATAAGCTGGAGCGGCAGGCTGTGTTCTGATTGGCTGAAAAAGCAGCAGCTCTGAGCCACGTCCTGATTGGCTGAATAAGCTGGAGCGACAGGCTGTGTTCTGATTGGCTGAAAAAGCACCAGCCCTGCTCCACGTCCTGATTGGCTGAATAAGCTGGAGCGGCAGGCTGTGTTCTGATTGGCTGAAAAAGCAGCAGCTCTGATCCACGTCCTGATTGGCTGAATAAGCTGGAACTCTAATCCTTGTCCCCTTGTCCTGACCGGCCAAAGAAGCTGGAGCTCCATTCCGTGTCCTCACTGGCTGAAAAAACTGCAGCTTCAAGCTGCGTCCTGATTGGCTGCAAAAGCAGGTGGCTCAATGCGCACCCGGACAGGCCGAAACAGCTGAAGGGCCAATCCGCGTCCTGAGTGGCTGACAAAGCTGCAGCTTCGATCCGTGACCGTGCTGACCAAAATCCATGACCGTGCTGACCCATGACCAAGCTGCATCCCCACTCCCCAAACCACCCTCAGCCCCTCTCAGCTCCCCACCAGCCCCTCTGACTCCCTAGCAGGACTATGGAGGCAGCCACACGAAACTCATGATAAGAGACAACAACAGTTCAGTGCGGGAAGCAAGACATACAGAACAAAGCAAAACCAAGAATTCATTCCCTCCTTCCAATTGGTGCTCACCATCCCCAGGGCAGATGTTCAGTCTCCCCTGGACAGCAGGGCCTCATTATGGTAATGGTAACTTGGGGACAAAACCACTACTGCTCCCCCCCATTCCTTCTTCCCCACTTTCCACACTGGTCATGATGCTACGTGGTCTGGGATACCTCCGGGGTCAGTTGGGGGTCCTCTGGTCCAGCTGTGTGTCCCACCCTCTGCACTTTCCTCTGCAACCCTCAGAGGAGCAGAATCGGCCTCAGCTCTGTGCCAGCCAGAACATCCCTGAATTACCACCATGTTCACACAAACCCCAACCACAGCCGCGTGCAGTCCCTCACCCCAGGACAGCTTCATTGGAGCCGGATATGCTGAAACACGTCTTGCACACACCAACACTGCAGCCCTTATAGAAAAATGAATTTAATAAACACATCCAGCCCATCCCAGGGTGTCCCTGGCCCTGGCGCAGCCGGAGCGCCACTCCAGAGTGTGAAGTCAGGTCACTGTGGGCTAAACTCAGCCCCATTCTGTGCCGTGGCGGGGCTGCCTGCCCTGGCCCCAAGGACAGAGTGGTCCTGGAGCTGGTCCTGCAGAGCAGAGCTCGTCCTCATCCTCTGTCTGGCAGCAGCCACAGGTTGCGGGTTTTGGGGCCCTCACAGCTCCAGCACACGTATATAGGTGGTCCAGGGCCCACATACCACCTCCTCCGCCCGCAACCCCCTGGCCACCAGGTGCTCGACACGGCGTGCCTGGTCAGAGCTGATGTTGTTCCCGTGTCCCAGCTGTCCATATTTACCTGCAGACACACAGCCATGACATAATGTGGCCCTGGTGCCTCGCAGGGCGATTGCCCCTGGTGTTTGTGGGGAGGGAGGGAACACAAGAGCCCCCAGTAGAGATGGAACTCGTACAGTGACAAAAGAGCCAAGAGTGAGAGAACAGGAATCAGAAGCTGCTCCTGGGGAGGCTGTACGGTCCCAAAGCAGAGGTGCCACTTACCCCAGCCCCAGGTGTAGAGATCCCCGCCTCCTGCAACAGGGACAGCACTGTGAGCCAGCACGCGGTGAGCTCCGTCCCCTACAGTCCTCCCCCTACTCCCAGGGGCGCTGCCCACCGGGTCCTGGTGAGCCCTGGCACCTCTCAGCGCCCCTGCCCCCAGAGGCACTGCCCCCTGTCCCGCTGGACGCTCACGTGTGATGACGGCTGTGTGTCGGGACCCACAGCTGACCGCGCTGACCTCCAGGTCCTCTGGCAGATCCAGCAGTGCCGGGAACGCCTGGATGGAGATGAACGCAGCATCCTTGGCAGCCGACTGCTCCCGGCAGGACATCAGCTTGGTGTTCCCTGCAGAAGAGCCAGCTCTCAGCCTCCAGGAGTCACTGGGTAACACCAGCATTGCTCGCAGGCTCAAACCACATAGGCCCTGCACTGAGCTGCTGGGGCTGTGCAGGAACCCAGCCCACCCTGGCCAGCAGCACTCACCTGCGCCCGTGTCCTCATCTTGCGCTCGCTCCTCTGCCAGCGCTTTGGAGGGCAGAGCCAGCTGTCCTGACTCGTTCCAGCCCCACATGTACAGGTCTCCAGCCTCTGTGGGGTGGGGGAAAAACGCATCAGGCAGCGCTTAGCCTGGAGTCCCACTCGGTGGCAGCACTGGGTGCTTCAGGGACACCAACACCCCATATTCCACAAGCCAGGTCCCACCAGGGCCATATGCTGCCATCAGCGCCTCAACCCCCCACGCCCAGCCCAGCCCCTTACCGCTCACGCTGGCTGAATGCCACCCGCCGGCCGCCACCGCCTGCATGGGCACCCCAGCCAGCGCCTCCACCAGCCGCGGCTGCAGCTCTGACTCCAGCATCCCGTGGCCCAGCTGCCCATGCCTGCAGGGACAGAGGGACAGACAGACACACCCACAGCCCACTGCCTCCAGCTCCCGTGCCTCCCGCCCGAAGTCCCCACCAAGCCCTTCCTGCTGCCACCAACCCAGCCCCAGGCTGGCAGAGCCTGAGCAGCTGAGGGAACAACCCCAGAGCAGAAGAATCAACTCCAGGAACAGGGAAAAGCCAAGCGCCGGTGGGAGAGTGATGGCCAGCACCAGACCACGACAGTTACAGCCAGGGGTCAGTGGGCAGCATCAGCAGCTTTAGTTGTCAGAGATGGGGCAGAAGCAGGAGGAGCTGGCAGGAGCTGTAGGGGTGAGAGGAGCAGTTCGGCGGCAGAGTGGTGCCTGCTTGGTCTGGGGAGCTTCAATGTGACAGCTCAGGATGTCAAGAGCTGTGCTGATGCACGGCACTGGAAAGGCTCTTGACATTCCGTATGAGAAATCTGCAGAGGACTGAGGCAAAGAAACATTGAGAGCTGAGGGGCAGGGAACGCCATGCTGCAATAGGAAAGTGGCTCCAGGCACTCCCTGGAGGGCAATGGTGACCACAGCCAGCAGTAAGAGAGGGGCTACAAAGTGGTGAGCTGGGCCAGCACCTGGCTATCACACAGCACACCTGTCACAGTGTGGGACACAGCTGGCACAGGCATGGGTGAGAGGATTCTCAGCTGTGTTGAATAACCAAATCACAAAAAAGTTAATCCTCAAGTATGCATCCCCACATGTAGAAACCTTTCCTCTGAAGGGAAGGCAAGAAGGACCAAATAATGTAGTGTCTGCAAAGCAACAACTGCTGATGTAAACAGAATGTCGTGTTTGCCACGAGCTGTGTTTGCTACCAGCTAGCCCAGAGCCAGTGACTGAGGAGCAGGGACTGGGGAGTGAAACACTCCTGAGCGATGAGGAACAGGGAGGGCACGGGGCCAGGGCACGCAGCTCTGTGACAGTGACTGATGATCAGTGCTGAGTTTGTCTTCCATAAGTAGCAAGGAGGAACACAGCAACCCTTCCACTCCACAGATGAGAACAACTAGCTCCTGTGGCCAGACCTCATCATGCACCAGCAGAACTCAGGGATCCAGGGCAGGGGGACCTGTGGCTGGGCTCTCCAGCACCTTCTGGGAAAACCTGACTGGGGCAGCAAACGCACAAACAACCCCCTAACGAACAAAAAATGCCTTTGTGAGAATAAACTGAGCCGTGCCACCAGCTGTTAAATGCACCCAAGTTCAGCTGCTGGCAGATGACACAGGGTGCTGGGGCTGGAGGCTTTTCCCAAGGCGTTCACTCCTCTCCCACAGGCTGTACCAGAGGAAACTGGAACTGTCATAGACTGATGGATTCAATTTCCAGTTCAGAAACACAAGAGCTTTACTGCCAGCTGGTGCTTGTGTGGCAAGTTAGAGAGGAGCAGGGACAGAGCAGGGACCTTGATGGTCGTACATGTCCTCGGAGACTACCCTGAGGGAGCCAAAAGTCAGAGCAGAGGCCCCACTGTAGCCAGAGACCCAGCACCTGGAGAGGAGACAGGGCTGCCCATGGGGCCAGTGAGGGTGGACTCAGTGGGAAAGGGGCACGGCCAGGGCAGCACTCCCCAGGAGAAGCCACGAGCTGGGATGCTCATGCCGAGAGGGACCTCGCTCAGGTGAGGGACAGATCCCATTAGCATGGGGGTGAGCATTGGGCACCTGCAGTTGGTACCCCAATACTTTTGTCTCAGCTGTAATCTCGTATCATTCCCAAGTCCACCCCCACGGGAAAGTCAGGAGACATATCCTGGCCCTAGGCAATGTGTGCAGCCTAATGGGGGCTCAGCCCCTGAGGTGACCCCCATTCCGACATCCTCTCACCAGCACTCTCCCCAAAGACTCCCCCATATCCCTTCTGCACTCTCATGCCCCTTCTGCATCCCCATCATTCTCTCTGCATCCCATCAGCGCAGTGTTTGTCCTGGAGTTCCTGAACCCCCACCCGCTGCCGTCCCTCTCCTGCATCCCTGTGCCCCCACAGCCCCTGCTCACCTGCCACCGCCCCAGGTAAAGACCTCCCCGGCGGCGCCCAGCAGCAGGGCGTGCTCCGTGCCCAGAACCAGCCGCCGGGCNCCGCCGGGCCCCGCAGCACCAGGTGCGTCTCGGAGGGCAGCGCCTCGGTCCAGCCCGGCAGCCGCCGCCGCAAACCCGCGCTCCGCACCTCCAGCCCCGCGCCTGCCGCGGCGGCATCTCAGCGACCGACCGGGGACAGCCCGGGGGGCGG
>VZTD01004789.1:501675-534275 GCA_013397725.1 Rhagologus leucostigma | reverse complement strand
CCCCACATGTCCCGCTGCACCCCGAGGTGCAAGTGCCCCCCTGTGTACACCCCCTGCCCTGCCCGTGGCCGCCCCTCAGCAGCCCTGGCTGGGGCGTGTCAGGCTGGGGGCACCGCGGGAAGGCCGGCTGCCGGCCAGGTGCCCCCCCGGGGGCCCACAGGACACGCGACAGGCACAGGACAGCAGGCGACTGAGGTGGCAGCGTCGGGTCCAGTAGAAGTGGCAGAGGTCGATGGCCATAAGCAGGAGGACAAGGAGCCCATAGAGCCCCACGAAGGGCAGGGCCAGCGGGTTCCTGCGGGGTGGGGAACCTCAGGAGAGACAGCCATGGCCCTCCCATGGCGCAGTGGTGCTGGGGAGGGCCATCCAGGGCCCACTGTGGGCTCCAAAGGACACCACAGCCCCTGCCCCAGCAACCACAAAAAGCCCCTGGGGATGTGCCAGGAGCCCCAAGGGCCCCCCATCCTCAGCAGCAGACCCGGCTGCAGCCCTGCTCACCGGAGTAGACCAGGGTGTGCCAGGCTGGAGAGGTTCACTCCAGTGAGGGCTTCCAGGGCCAGTTGAGAGCAGCAGGACTTGAGAGCATCCACACCGGGCTGGCAACAGTAGCGGTGGCCGGGGGGGTCCGTCAGCCGCGGGCAGTAGAAGCCGGGGTGGGAATGGCCATCAGGGCCCACATAGCCCTCGCAGAGGTGCAGGTTCTGCACCAAGACTGCAGCAGGGAGCAGGGGCTTGGAGAGGGCTGGGAACGAGTCCCCACTGCAGGGACCACAGAAACTGTGCAGTGCCTGTAGGACAGGCTGCCAGCTCCACCGAGATGGTCTTTGCCATGATGCAGCAGAGCAGAGCCCTCCCAGTCTCAGCAGGGCTGGGCTGGCCTGGGCTGGGAGCTCCCCAGCCCCAGGGAGCCTGCCTAACATGGCACAGGGGGCCCCCGGCTCAGCCCTCAGAGTGGGCTACACCCCATGAGGCAGCACTGGCTGAGCAGAGCTCCCCCGGCACTGCCTTCTGGCGGCCACGGCCCCGTGTATGCCGTGACCTCCAGTGCTCGCCATGGCCTCGGCAAGGGCAAACATGGGCAAGGACAGAGACGGTGGCAGAGAGGAGGGGAAAGCCCCCGGAACATCAGGTCAGCACCCATCCCGCATGCTGAACCCCCTCCCTATTCACCATCGCCCCCCAGGGACAGCACTTCCACCCCACAGATGTGCTGCAGCGGGAGCCACCCCAGCACCACCACACCTGGGCCACCATCCCCAGTATGGACCATCACCTCTCACTGCAGACCACTGCCTCTATCAGCACAGACCCCCCAACCTCTGTTCTGGGCTGTCGGGGAGCAACCCTCAAGGGACAAGGCCCCATCAGGGATGGGTTCAGGGAACAGGAGGGGCAGGAATGGGGCTGTACCTGTCCCAAGGATGCTGGGGAACAGAGCCGTGGTAAAGAGCAGCTGGAGCAGGAGCCCATCCAACATCTTCCCGGCCAACCCTGGGCAGAGGCAGTTCTGGCTCCAGTGGAGGCAGAAACCACAGCCCCTCCTGCTCCCGCCTCCATCGCAGCCTCCACCAAGAGCCGCTCAGAGCCATTAGAGCCTCCCGCACTCGCTCTGTCCGCAGGGACCGGGGCGGAGGCGGGAGCATCAGTAATGAGCTTCTGGGGCCAGGAGTAGGACTGCAGGCTCCTTTCCCAGCTGGATGCAAGGCACTGGCTGCCGGGTCCAGGGCCCCAGTTGGGCACCTGGGCCCATCCTAGGAGTCCCTGCAAGGGCATGGCCCAGGCCAGGACACAAGGCAAGCACTGCAAGGTGCTGAGCTTCCAGGGGCCAAGCCCATGGGATGTGGATGTGCTGGGGGTTGTGCAGGAATCGTGGAATCGCAGAATAATTCAGGTTGGAAAAGACCTCTAAGCTCATCCAGTCCAACCCAACCAAGCCAGAGCTGAGGCGGTTCCCCACCTCACCCACTCCTTCCCAGTGCCCTCCCTGCTGGCACCTGTTGGCAATAAGTAGCCCCAGGTGGCCAGGAAGCACGGCATTGTGGTTCCCACAGCAACCAGGAGGATGCTCTGGTGACATGGTGTAATTAGCTGCAACTCAGCCGCTGCAGCTCCAGCAGACCGGACGGCCACGCTCACTCTGAAACGGGGCTAAAAGCTCTGGATTTGCAGGAGGCACTCCCATGCTTCACCCAGGCATTGCTGCTCGCACAAGGAACTGACTCCCGTCCCCCTGGCTCCTGCCCAGCACCGAGCACTGCCTGCCCCAGAGCACAGCTGGGCCCGGCCATGCCACCAGCCTCTCACAGGTGCCTGGGCCCCCTGGCCAGATCTTCAAGCTGGCCTCCCCCTGCCTCAGAGTGCTGCCCTGTCTCCCCACAGTGCACCGTTCCCACTCCCCTGAGCCAGAGCCACAAACCACACACAGACCAGGGCCCTCGGAAACAGCCTTGTGTTTCCTATGAACTCCAGGAGAGCTCAGTCCCAAGTCCACAGCACCTCCTCAGGCAGCTGCCCAACACCACCGGTGCTCCTGGCCTCCCCTTGCTGCCCCACCAGTCAGGGGGAGCCCCTGCACGAGCCCCTGCTCCAGCCATCAGGGTGACCACACTCCCAGGCAGCCTGTGAATGTGACAGGGCAGCAGTGTCTGTCCCACCAGCAGCAGCAGAGCCCAGCCTGCTGCCCCCCGCAGCCACGCTCCGCCCATCCGGCACCGTGTCAGGCAGCCTCTGGTTGAGCCTTGCCACAGCAGTTCATTCCAAAATCTATCTGAGAACATGGAACTAATAAATTAGAAAGTGGCAGCAGCAGCCTCTGCCGGTCTGGCCCCTCCTGCCCATGTCCGGCACAGTACTGCTGGCCCCGCTCTACTGCTGTACTGGTGCTGCTCCTGTGCTGTCCAGCCACTCCACTCCTCTCCTGCTCGACACTACCCCAGGCGGATGCGGAACGTGGCAATTTCCATGGGGTCCAGGTGGATGTTGGTGCTGTTGGAGGCTGTGCCCAGCGGGTACATCAGCGTCAGTGAGGTGGGCTGCAGGGAGCCCAGCTCCAGGCCCTGGAACAGGCCTCCCAGAGCCAGCTGGAAAGAGAGGAGGAAGAAGCGGGGAGGCCCAGGTGAGGATGTGATGCCTGGGGCAGCACTGTGCCCAGGACAGCCTGACACGTGCCATGTCGAGGTCCCAGCCCAGCTCTGACCCAGTGGAGGTGTGGGGGCAGCCTGGCCCTACCTTGCCCTGGCTGGTGGTGCAGTTGAAGCCCAGGTTCCTGGCCTCCAGGCTGCAGTCAAAGCCTTTGCGGTGCAGGATCAGTGCCGCCTCAGCTGATGGTAGCGAGTCATCCTGCAGGGAACTGGAGCGTGAGGCACAACAGTGGGGACAGCAGGGGCAAGACCCCCACCAGAGTCCCACCGCCCCGGGCCATAGCTTACCTCTGCCTGCAGCATCCGCAGGTTGAGGATGTGGAAGTCGCAAGGAAAGGTGGTGGCAAGGGGCACAAAGGAGCGCAGGGCTGGCAGGGCTGGCTTCTCCAGCGCCACTGGCATGACCAAGGCCTCAGCATTCAGGTGCATGGAGGTGATGTGGCTCAGCAGGGAGGGAAAGCTGATGGGGCGCTCATCCTGCACCTGCCAAGGAGCACATGGGTCAGCATGGACCCAGGAAGCCAGGCAAAGCCTGGGCAAGGCCCACAGAACCCCCATTCCAGCAGTGCCCCGAGACCGGGCACCTGCCAGCACAGGGCACACAGAGCTGCCCCTGCCCAGGCAGGTCCCCTCTCCCCAGCACCCAAACACAACCCCAGCTAGCTGATGGTCAGGCTACAGACCTGCTACAAGCCTGGCTAGACTAGTGGCTAGCAGCTAGTGCACAAGACAGGGAGAGACAGCAGGGCCAGGCCGGCCATTACCTCAGGGCTGCCAGTCCTGGTGCCAGGGAAGCTCAAGGCTTTAAACATGGAGACCAGTTTGGAAAAGAAGCCGGAGCTCTGAATGGGTGGCACAGCACATGCATAGAGGGCAGCGAGGGGATGGGACAAGAACACTGTGATTATGAGGGCAACGCAACTCCACAAGGACAGACCCCACTGCACGTCCCGCTCTCCCCATGCCCCCCCACTCCAGGCCCATCCTTGCCCAGTGCCAGCAATGGGACAAGAGGAGAGGACACTGCATCCCATCACACGTGTGGCTTTCTGCAGATGCCTCCACCCTGCTCCATCCCAAGGCAGGGCTGGGCTCTCCCATCCTGCCGCCTCACAGCCAGCACCTTGTTGGCGGTGCTGCGGCGCTCCAGGAGGAGCCGGAACCGGTTGCAGGTACGCTTGTTGTCCTTCAGCCCCTGGCCCAGGCCCCGGTTGTCATCCTGCATGAGGCGCCGGTCCAGGATCACCTCCAGCTGGCCTGCGGAGAGCAAGTCCCTGCAGCCCAGGCTTTACCAGGCGCCAGCCGCACCCCACAGCACAGAGCCACCAGAGACAGGAGGACCAGGGCACCCTGCCCAGCCTGCAGCACCCTCCTCCCCTCCTTCCCCTGGGGAGGACAGCACCAGCTCCACAGCAGGTCCCCAAGGCACAGCCCCCCAGCTCACCGCTGCGGAGGCTGGAGACTCCCAGGGCCTGGGCTGTGAGCAGCGTCAGGCGGCTCTGCATGTCCTGGATGTAGGCCATGGCAGGCATTGGGTAGAAGTTGGCCTGCAGTGGCAGCTTCCGCTGGTACCTGCGGGGCTGGATCTGCCAAGGGACAGAGATCAGCGGCCAGAGGTGACTCTCACAGTGCCCGGTGCCAGGGCACTGTCCCCTTGTGGGCAGCTGCTGTCCCTCCCCAGGCTGCTGCGTACCTGGAAACCATTGAGGTCTGTGAAGAAGGTGTCATCGCTCTCGATGTCAGTGCTGAAGCGCAGGGCCAGCTCCTTGTTGATGTGGTCACGGATGTCCACCAGGCAGGACACGTCCAGGGACAGGCCCTCCACCCCTGTGGGTAGGCAGTGAGGGGCTGAGCCTCACAGGCAGCATCGCCCAGTTCCCTGGGCCAGCAACACCTAGCACAGCCTCAACATCTCACCTGGCACGTTGTACAGCCGCACCACAGTCTGGACATGCTGGTAGTAGCTGGCAACCTCTGAGAAGAGGGGTCCCTCCATCACCCGTACCAGTGGGGGCTCCTTGGGAGTGTAGGGCTGGGGGAAGGGACAGCTGTGCTGAGGCTGCTGCCTGAGGACAGTCTTGCGGGCACAGCTGCCAGCTAGCTTCCAGGGGTGGACCCTGTACCTTGGGCTCTCCATCAGGCAAGAAGAGATAGGCCCCACTTTTGTCCTTTGAGGTCCTGGTGCCGTAGATGAGAAATTCGCTGCTCACCCTGTGCCCCTGCTCCTCCCCAGCTTGGCGCAGGCTCTGTGGGTGTGGACCGGCACAGCAGTAAGCGCATGAAGCAGCGGGATGTACCCCTCCTCTCCTCCACCCCACACTCTGTCAGAGCCCCGCACTCGCCTGCAGCAGGCCCGTGCGCCCCAAGAAGCAGGCCTGCAGGTACTGGTTCTCCAGGCAGAAGTCAGCAGCAGCAGCCGGGAAGACGTGCAGGGGCACAGCCTCGGGCTTGTGCACGGGCAGGTCCCGGCCATGTAGGTACAGGCGCGTGGAGGACCTCGGCGTGGCGTGGCCGTCCAAGGACTTGTGCAGCTGCAGCACGCGCAGCCCCAGTGCGGGCAGGCGAGCCAGGACAGACACCTGCAGGCAGCGTGGGGACCTGAGCCAGCCCCCTGCGTCTGGGGAATGGCTGAGGGTCAGTGGGGCAAAGACCCCGCTCGGCACTGCGGGGCCTCTGCTGAGGAGGGCCATGCACGGGGACCTGGGGGCTCGACAGCTGTGGGATCTTGTGTCGCGGGGCAGGGACAGAGCAGGGCTGCCGGCGTGCCCTGGTAGTGTGCGGGATGGGAGGCTGGCACACATGGGCTGTGGGCGTGGGGCACCCAGTACCTGGTAGACATCAGGCACCACATCAGTGGCAGAGCTCCACGTTGCACTGAGCTGGGAGGGCAGGGGCTGCCCCTCCTCGGAGAGCACACGCACGTGCGGGGAGTCCACCAGCACCGGCACCACGCTCAGGCGCTCCTGCTCCAGCGGGTTGAACACCACCAGGAACCTGTGGGGGTAACACAGGGATGGCAACCCAGCCTCACAGCATCCCAGACGTCCCATGCCCCACACTACCTACAGATCCACCACACCTACCCACAGCTTCACAGGTACTCCCTCAGTGCCTCCCCACAGTCCCGTAAGTCCCCAGAGCAAGGCAGGAGGCCCTACCGAGGTGAGGTGTCCAGTTTGACCACTGTCCTCTCTGGGAGAGAGTCCTGGCTGGAGCGTGTCTCATCCTGGGGAGGAGTAGTAAAGAGTTGGGGTGTGTCCAACCCCCCTGCCAGCTGTGCCCAGGGACATGGGCACAAGCTGGGGCCCTTTTCCTGGCCTCTGCAGCACAGAGTTGCTCCTGGGGGAAGGGGGAGAGCGTGCCACAGTGCAGGGAGCCAGGGGCTGGTGCTGCTCACCATGCCAAGGAATGGTGCAGCCGGGTCGTGGCGGTACGTGTCCTTGTCCCCCAGCACAAGGTAGTGCGCAGCATTGCTGATGACACGCTTGAGGTTGGTGAGGGAGTGGAGCAACCTGGGGCAGAGGCAGAGTGAGCCACCCGGGACCATCACCCCCATCTGTCACAGCATTGCCCCAACACCCTCCACATCTCCCCATGAGAGGAAGGACCTCCTCACAGGATCCCCATACCTGGCCATTCTCCCAGCCCTGAGCCCACCAGCCCCACTATGAGACAGGCCCTGAGGGCGCCCTGGCCCCCACACGCACCGGACTCCGTAGTCCACAGCCACAGCCTCCTTGGCGGTGCCGGTGATGGCATCATGGTGCTGGAAGAGGCCCAAGTTGCGGCGAGCGTTGCTCAGCAGGGCGTAGTCAGAGAGCGGGTACCTGCCATCGGCACTGGCACGGCGGGCGTGGGCGAGCGCCAGGCTATACAGGATCTCTGCCCCCCTGCGCAGGGACAGAGTCACTGACGGTCCCTACCCTGGTGCTACAATACTGGGGGGGCTGGCCTGGGAGGGAGGCGGCAAAGGCGTACACTGCCCTGGGGCTGGGTGAGGGTTTGGCACTGCGTGCACTAGCCCAGCGTGTTGGCAGCTGGCGCAGACCGGGGGCTGTCGAGCTCCCAGATACTGCCTGGCCACCCCTCACTCATGCCCCCCCACACCTCCCGTGCCCCATGGACCAGCCCACTGCCCCTCACCGAAGGTGGGCCTCCAGCACCCGGTCCAGGCTCTTGTAGAACGGCCGGGAGGTGTAGTATCCTGTCCAGTAGTGATCCTCCCGGTCCGCGTAGGAGAAGAAATCCCCAGTGAGAACCGGAAACCCAGGCGGCCTCATCCCCGGCACGATGCCCAGTTTCTTGTATAGGGCATCAAAGTAGTCAGAGAGCGTGCCAAACTGTGCCTGCAATACAGCACGTGCAGCCCTGAGCCGGGGCTCCTATCACCCCTCCGAGGACTGTTCACCCCTCCAACTGTGCTCTGCAGTGGCCTCCTGCTGCCCCCAGCCCCACAGAGCTCTCTCCACACATACCTGGACATGAAGGTCGGGCCGGGAATTGAGAAAGTCAAAGATGCGCTGGTAGTTGAGGAACTGGGCATCCCACTCCTGTGGCTTGTCATAGCGGAAGTCATCTCCCAGGGGCACCAGCAGCACCTTGCTGCGGTACAGCTTGGACTTCTTCCGGTACTGGTCCAGCAGCAGCTGGGCTCTGTGTGGGGGCCGGGGCATGAGGTTGGCCCCTGATGGGCCACAAGGCTGGGAGTGGCGTGCCCCCGCCCCTGCCGCACTCACCGCTCTGCCACGTTTGCGTCAGTGATGGCGCGGGGAGGCACCTTCCAGGGGCAGTTTATCCGGCCTCCAGGCAAGCGTTTGAAGTCAAACTGACAGCAAATCTTGGGGTCCGGGCCACAGGTGTGGGGCACATCGTAGCTGTAGAAGGGCATCATGTGGCAGAAGATGTCGGTGCTGGTGTCTGGATCTGTGGGACCAAGGACAAGTGAGCACCATCAGTGGCTCTCCCTTGCCTGTCCCTGAGCAAGGGAACCCAAGGACAGCTGTCCGACAGAGCAGAGCTGGGAGGTCAGAGGGCACAGCAGCCTCCCCCAGTGTGCTGCTGGACATGGGGGCAGGTGGGAAGTCATTCTGGGGCTGTCACAGGGCAGACACATTGCCTCCCAGTGCTCAGCTCACCTGCACAGAAAAGCGGTGGTAGCCATTTTCTGCTGCCACCTGCCCCACAGGGCCCCCTCTGCAGTCCCCTCCCAGCAGCCCCTCACCCCACGTCTGTCTCCACATGAACTCCAGGTTTTGGGTGGCAGCAAAGTGCTTCTTGATGGCGTAGTGCACGCGCTGGATGAGCATGGCCGTCAGGTTGGAGCGCTTCAGCAGGTAGGGCATGGTGGAGCTGTACCCGAAGGGGTCTACGGCCCAGCCCGACCGCGGTGTCACACCTGTGGGCACAGAGACCTGTCAGCCCCGTGCTGGGCCAGCAGCACCTCCTGTGAGGAGGGTCCTCTCAGGACCTGCAGGCCTGCAGTGCATTAGGCAGGGCCCCAGCCAGCATCTGCTGGGCTCTCACCGATGTTCTTCTCCAGCCACTGGTGCCCCTCAATCAGCTGGTCAATCATGGCGAAATAGTGGGAATTAGCCTCGTCAGGCATCACCCAGCCACCCGTCACCATCTCCAGCTGCCCATTGCCCACCAGCCTGTGAGGGGGACACGCAAGATGTGACCAGAGTCCTGCATGAGCCACGTGTCCATGGCAGAGTCCCCCTGCCCTGACCCACCTACAGTCTACTGCCATTTCCCCCTTGTCATGCTATCCCTACACAGAGAGTCATCCCTCCACAGCCCAGTGCCAGCCAGAGCCCATTCCCACACACACTCCACTGTGTCCTCCAACCCTAACGCTCTCAGAGCAGGGAGCAGACAAGGGGGGCCTGCCTCACCACACAATCCTGCTCTCCAGGTCTCCCACCCTTCCATGGGTGCCCTGGGCCTTGCACACAAGTTCCCCAGCCCAATCAGCACAGGGAGTGGCCCAGAGCAAGATCTGTCTCCCCCACCTCTCACCCCACATGGCAGTGGCTCTGACGTCTTATGGCACTGGGAGGCTGCTGGCAGTTCCAGGGCACTCCATGGCCACTGCACTGCAGCCCAGGAAGCCTTCCAGTCCCCAGGGCCCTTCCCTCACACACCCTATGCTCTCAGCCTGCCTGGGAGCTACACGGGCAGCGGGGCCAGGTGGGCAGCCCTACCTGCGCACAGCAGCCCGCTTCTGGGCACTGATGTTGTCCCACCACTTGGAAAAGAAGGAGATCTCGGACCAAATGAAGCGCCGGCGCGGGTCCTCCTGCATCTTCAGCACCATGCTGTTGAGGATGTGCTGCGTCTGGTCGTAGTAGTACTTGTCGAAAGTCTTGATCCAGCCTAGCAGCACAGGCGGGGGTCACTGTCGGGGGCCCAGCCCTTCCCTGCCAGCACTGCGGGGTAGCAGGGGCTGGGCCAACCCCTGCTTCTCACCTGGGTCATTGTGGGAGTGTGGCACCACAAACACCTGCAGAGGTTCTGTGTCCCACTCGTTGGGCTCGTAGGTGATGTCGAAGCCTTGCTTCCAGACACCACCATCCTGGTTGTCAAATGGCAGCAGGGAGTACACAGCCAGCATCTGTGGGTAGGAAACAGGGCTGAGAAACCCCCAAAAGAGTAGAGCCAGGATCCCATGGATGCCCGGGTATGGACCCCTCACGCTAGCAGAGCCACCAGTCCCTCACCTGCAGGTCTGGGCTCTGTCCCTTGCCCCCTAGAGCAAACTGGCAGTCTTGCGGGGACACGGAGAGGAAACTTGGGCGACTCTCAGGGGGCAGCACCCAGGAGCCATTCGGGGGGTGATGGGGCAATGCTGGCTGCCCCTCCGCATGGGCTGTCAGCTCCAGCACCGAGTCCTTAATGTGGCTGATGATCTCATGGTTCTCCTCCAGCAGCTGCTCCAGCTGTTCGATCCGGTTCTGCAGCACCGAGATCTGACTCTGGGGGCACAGAGGCCACAGCGAGGGGCAGGAGGTCACCCACAGCTGTGGGGAGCCAGCCTTGGCCCTGGCAGCTTAACGGCCAGAGGCCAGGGCTTGCTCCCCATGAATTTCCCTGGATGAATGCCCCTGTTTGCCATCCCAGGACCCCTCTCACTCACCCCGGACCCTCCAAACTCACCCTGGGGAAGTTGCCCCCACTCTGGTGTCGTGTGGGGTCATGCTGTACCCGGTCCAGCATCAAGTAGAGGGAGAAGACGGCCACGCAGAAGATGGCAGCTCCACACACTGTCACCTGCTTCTTCAGCTTCATCCCGAAGGGATGCAGGGACTCACCTGCGCCGGGACTGGGGGGGGAGCCGGGTCGGACAGCGCAGCCCCTCACCGCGGCCTCCTGCCTCCTTCTCCAAGAGCCCTTACCGCGTCCTACTTGGCTAATCCGGTGCTGGATATTTATATCTGCTGATGGGGCCGGGGCCGGGGCNGCTCCGGGACCGCGACACCCCGCGCTCGGGGCCGGGACAGCCCGCTCCGGGACCGCGACACCCCGCGCTCGGGGCCGGGACAGCCCGCTCCGGGACCGCGACACCCCGCGCTCGGGGCCGGGACAGCCCGCTCCGGGACCGCGACACCCCGCGCTCGGGGCCGGGACAGCCCGCTCCGGGACCGCGACACCCCGCGCTCGGGGCCGGGACAGCCCGCTCCGGGGCCGGGCTGGGCACCCCGTAGCGCCGGGGATCGGCCTGGCTGGGGCACCCCCCCAACCCCGGCACCGAGTCGAGATGCCGGTGCTTCATCCCGGTGCCCTGTCCCGGTGTGCCCCATTAGGGTGTCCCATCCCGGTACCCCGTCCTTGATTCCTGTCACGGTGCCCTGTCCCAGGGTCCTGTCTCAGTACTCCCCATGCCAGTTCCCTAAGTGCGCCCCGTCCTGGTGCTCCATCCTGATGCTTTATCTCGGTACCCTATCCCGGTGCACCGTGTGCCCTGTCACAGTGTCCTGTCTTGGCGCATCATTACAGTGCTCCATGCCAGTGTCCCATCCCAGTGCCATGTCCCAACGCCCCATCCCGGTGCAGTGCAAGTCCGCGTCCCCTCGCAGCTCCCAGATGCACAGCTGCAGAGCTTGTGTGTTTATTGTACAAGATGAAGCCGGGCAGGAGCTGTGGGTGCCATGTCCCACCCTGGGGCACGCAGGAACCCCTGCCCTGGGGCTCAAGCACCACACAGCCACCCCGCAGCACCCGCTGCCTAGACAGGGCTCTGCTGTGCCCCCAGGCACTGCCATGGGATGGATCCAAGGCCCCTGGTGCTCGCTGTCACCGGTGCCTCTTGCGGATGGCAATGAGATCCTGGTGGATGGTGCTGAAGCTGGGCCGCTTGTGGGGGTCATACTCCCAGCAGCGCTGCATCAGCCGGTACACCTCCTCAGGGCACTGCTCGGGAGGGTCCAGCCGCGTACCTGGGGCAACAGGGATGCGGACGTGGATCATCGGCCTCTCACCCCCACAACCCTGTCTGGTCCATCCTACAGGCACAGCTCCACAGTGCTGGACCCACAGCTCATGGTGGCCCCCAGGAGCCACCCCCAGCCATGCCCCCTACCATGCTCCACTGCCTCCCGCGTCTGCTGGTTGCTGAGGTTGGCATAGGGGACGGCACCCAGGCTGAAGGCTTCCCACAGCAGGATCCCAAAGCTCCAGACATCGCTCTCTGAGCTGTATCGGCCTGGGGACATGGGGCAGGACGGATGCTGTTGGCAGGGGACACCCATGTCACCACTGCCCAGCTGTGCCCATGCTCCTGAGGGCTGAAGTGCTCCGGGTCTCTGGCTCCTCCCCCAGGACCAGGCGCATGGGAGTGGGATAGTGCCAGACTCCTGGCTCCCAGATAAGCTGCCGGGTGCCAGGCCGTGCCCAGATCCATCCTGTACCGTAATTGAGTGCTTCAGGGGCCGTCCACTTGACAGGGATTTGCTTCATCCCCCCTGTGGAGGCATAGATGCCATCCTCCTCCTCCCGTGACATCCCAAAATCACTGATCTTCAGGGTGTTCCTCTCCGTCACCAGGCAGTTGCGAGCAGCCAGGTCCCTGAGACAGCCCCAAGCAGTCAGCCATGTGCCCAACCGTCCCTGGAGCTCCACCTGGCATGGGATGGGGCGGTGAGGGTTCTAGGGCTCCCCCCGTCCTGCCAGGGCCCACCTGTGGATGCAGTGCTTGCTCTCCAGGTACTCCATGCCGGCAGCAGCATTCTCCGTCATCTTGACCAGCTCCTTCACGCGGAGGTGAGGACCCTCACTACGCAGGAAGGTCAGGAAGTCGCCCCCTGTGCCCAGATTGCAGAGCCGATGGGTGCCCAGGCACACCTGACAAGCTCACCCCCGCGCGCGTGGGGACTGCGGGAATGGGGCCACTCACCCTGCACCAGCTCCATGACAATGTAAATGGGCTGTTTCTGCGTGCAGACGCCGATGAGCCGCACAATGTTGGGGTGCCTGTACTGCTTGAGAATCCTGTGGGGACAAGGACGGGCACTGTGAGAGTAGGGAGGCCCGGCTGCCCTGGGCACAAGCCACCAGATGCCATCCCCAGGGCACTCTGCCCAACCAGCCCGGAAACACAGCCCTCAGCATGAGGGTGCTGCAGTCCCAGCAGGGTCTAACAGCTCCAAGAATGGACAGATGTGACAGGACAAACACAACGGTCACACGGACCTGGCCTCCTGCAGGAACTTGGCCTTGAGCTCAGGTGGAAGGGTTTCCCGGCAGGATTTCACAGCAACGGGGGTGTTGTCAGCACGCAGGCGTCCGCTGAACACCTCCCCAAAGTTACCCTTTGGTAAGGGACACAGGTGCACCGGGCTCAGCTCACCATGTGGCCCAAGGCAACCCCCGTCCTCCTGCAGACCCTGTGGGGACAGTCCTGGCTGCCCGCAGACACCCTGGTACAGCCCTGCCCTCCCACAGACCCCACAGCACCCCATCTCACCCGGCCGATGCGTTCCCCCAGCAGCACGTCCTCGTGGTTGAGCACCCATTTGTCCTGCAGCAAGCAGACACCAGTGAGCTGTCCCCTGGCCCACATACCCCTGCAGCCCCCTCTCAAGCAGAGCCCCAGGTCCAAGTCCCCCTGTCTAGCTGGAGAAGCATGTCTGCGGCTCTCAGCCCAGCTGTCAACAGCAGAAAGGGCCAGGCAGAGCTGCCCCTGTGCAGGGGTCCCCATCATCCTCCCCACTGCCTGTATCACCTTGGGCACAGCCCTGGCCAGGACAATGCCACTCTTGCGAGTGATGGGCTGCTGGCTCTGCAGGAGGTGCTGGATGAGCAGCGGAATGGTGGGGAAGCTGTCACCCTCCAGCCGAAACATGTTCTGCAGGGAGGGAGGCCGAGGGGTTGTGATGGGCAAGAATCTGTGCCTGCCCACGCAAGGCCACCCCAGCCATCCCCCCTGCTTGTGGTCACTCACGTTGACAGTCTGGATGATGAAGTGCCGGGGCTGCCCATCCCACAGCACACTGAGCACGTACTCCTGTTTGCCCTGGCTCTCCCGCACCAGGAAGTCCCCAGCGCAGGTCAGCAGCTCCTGTACCTCCGAACGTGGGATGGCCCCGTGGTACCAGACCTGCTGGCACAGCGGCTTCTGCACATCTGGGATTAGGGGCACGGGGGGTGGCAGCTGGAAGGAGACAAGGTGAGCCCAGCCACGCACACTCCTGAGTTGTGCCGGAGGTGGGGCAGCAGTGGTGTCTGGAAGCTGTGCCCAGGGCAGGTGGGAGCAGAATCTGGAGGTGCTGAAGCGGAGGGGCAGGGCTCTGTGGCCAGAAAGGAAAGGGCAGGCTCAGCAAGGCAGCTGGGTGGAGAGCAGGGTGGCTGGAGGCACCCAGGGACTCACCGAGTACTTTGGGCTGAAGATGCCCGTGATGTGGTTCTTGAGGGTCTCCAGTGCACTGGCCCCGCTCCGCTCCTGCTCCTGGAAGGAGGCATGGGCTGTGCACCAGCTGGGGGGGACCCCATCCCCGCAGCTTCCAGAGCATGGGAGGCGAGACTGACTCACCGTGGAGGAGACGGACTGCCGATCCTCTGGCAGAGGCAAGGCGGGCAAGGGGTCTCTGACGCCCAGCTCCGCCAGCTTCCCGGCCAGCAGGTCCCGCTGCACCTGCAGCTTGGCCTGGGCACAGAGGCAGCCCTCGAGTTGCTGCCGCGCCTCATGCAGCCCCTGCCGCCTGCCCAACAAGTGCACCCTGGGGAGGGGACGGGGCAGTCAGCACTCGCTGCCCTGGCCGCTCGCCCCCCTCTGCTGCAACTCACCGCTCCCCGGGGCTCCGGCCCTGCTCCTCATCGTGGATCTCTGCCTTCAGCTCCCGTGTCTGCTGCTCCTTGATACTCACGGCCTCTGTGGCGGCCACCAACTCCTCCTCAACCGACGTCAGGCTGCAAGAGACGTGTGCCGGCAGGAGGCTGAGCCCCTGCCCCTCACCTGCCCCTGCTCATGGCTGGTCCCACTCACCAGTGCTGGACACTCTCAAGGGTCAGCTCATTCAGTTGCAGCTCCCCTGGCACCAGGTTCTCTGTGTCCTCCAGCAGGCTCTCATCAAAGGACACAGTTGGTGGCATCTCAGATTCGTACCTGTGGGCACCCAGCAGAGCTCTGCCTCTACTTGCCCCATGCCGGCCACTGCCACCCAGTGGCAGCAGGGCCGTACCCAGCAGAGAGGCCGCGGCTGCGTGGAGCCATACTGGTGGCTCTGGATGAAGCTGCTGTACTCAGTGGCAGGGTCGATGGCCTGGATGGCACTGGCAATCTCCTGGTGCATGGCCAACATGTCCTCCTGTACCAGGCTGCTGATGCTGCAGTACTCCCTGAGGATCTCCTTTCTGCGGGAGCACTGCTGGTTCTGAGGGGCCATGGGGATGCCCGGGGTTTGGAAGTGGGGTGCAGGGCAGAGGATGGGCAGTGGGGCACGGGATGGACAGGGGGGCAGGCAGGGGTCTTACAGGATGAGGACCATCTCCTGCTGCAGACTGTAGAGGGACTGATGCAGGCTGGGCAGCACCCGCTGGTAGTGGTGCTGGTGGTGCAATGCAGCCGCCTGCACAGCCAGCACATACTGGTTGTGCAGGGCATAGAGCTTCCAGAGGCTGCGCACATACTTTTCCTTCGCCTTGTCCCGCTCCTTGTCTGTGGAGAGAGGATGTGGAAAACCCCAACCGCCAGCACATCACCTGTCCCAGCACTGGAGCACAGGTCAGAGGGTGAGGGCTGGGAGAGGGTGCCAGGGCAGGTAGGGGGACCAAGCCTGGAGCGGTTACACTGCGACACAGGGATCCTCCTGACCCACAGCACGGTGTCCCAAGGCCCCCAGACTTTTGCCTGGCTTCTTGGAGACCAGGCTGGGCTCTCCTCTATGCTGCCTACCCCCAGAACCCCCACCCGCTCCAGGCTGGGCCGTAGTTTCTGCAGAGTGCAGGGTGCTCCAGCCATCCTTGACCCATGAGGGAAGCTGGGAGGTCACGCAGGGGACAGCGGCCAGGCTGGCACCTTTGCTGGCCTCCTGGTACTTGCGCTTGGCCTGGGCGCTGTCACGTGCCAGGCTGCGGTACTGTGCCTTCAGCTTCTCCATCTCCTGCTGTGTTGTCTGGAGAGGGACACGGTCAGGGAGGGGATCCAGCGCATTCTCTTTTTCCCCTGCTGGCTCCAACATACCCGGCTATACTCCTGGCTGAGCTGTTGCCACTGCTCGCTGAAGACCTTGCGCAGCTGCTGCTTGTCGCGGATGAGCAGGCTCAGCTTGGCCAGCGGCCCCGCTGCCAGCTCCTCCGCATGCCGTCGCAGGATCTGGCTCAGCGTCTCTGTCCGGCTCACCAGCACCCACCAGGACTGCAAGAAAGGGAGTCAGGGATAGCACGGAGATGGCATCCTCCAGCACCACACTGGGCTCTGCAGGGCGTAGTCCTACTCTGGGGCATCCCTACCTTCTCGATCTGACCACCACGGTCACCATGGAGCTGCCAAGCGCCCTCCTGCTTTTCCAGCTGGGAGAACATGTGGTGCAGCATCCCTGCGTACTCCCGGTCACTCTTGGCCCGCTGTGACATCCACTTCTTCATCAGCTCCAGGAGGCGCAGCTCCCCATCCTGCAGCCGCAGCAGTGCACTGTGCCCCTGTGGGCACCACAGCTCCGGCCCGAAGCCCATGGCACCACTGTCCAGCCAGGGGAAGCCTGCGGGGCACCAGGACAGCCTGAGCCACAGCTGCTGCCTTGCACTGCCTGCACCAGTGGCCAGAGCCCTTTGCACTTCACACCCTCCTGCCCCATCATCCGGTCTGTGCAGCAGAGATGACGCTCCCCGCCCCCTGCAAACAGCCATTTTCAAAGCAGCAGGATGAGTGCTCCAAGCCCTGTGGGAGCTGGGGCCTGTGGGGATGGTGCTGGGAAGGAGGAAGTGTGGGGGCATACCCAGCAGCGTCACCTCTGCCATGCACAGGGCTGCTCCCCAAGGGCAGCGCGGCCGTGCCCCCCACCCCCGGCAGGCACCAGGCCCTCCCCTCTGGCAGCTCCAGCCCAGTCCTGCCCATTGGCACTGTCACCCCCATGCCCACAGTGTGGGAGCTCCCAGGGGCCGGTGGGAAGCCAGGAGGAGCAGAAGAGGGTGCTGAGCCCCAGAGAGAGGTGCTGAACCTGGACACATCCCAGCACGCAGGACTCCAGTAAGGCCACTGGGAGCCAAACTGATCCCAGAGGCAGTCCCAGGGTGCCCTGCCCTGAAGCAAGAATGCAGCAGGAGCACGAGAGTGCTGGGGCACCTCCCTGTGCAGGGCAGGATGTCCCCTGGCACAGCCCTTGACCTCACCAAGACCACCCCCCAGCCCTACAAAGGAGTCCCCTGTCCCTGCTAGCACCCCACCAGGGCACAGTCCTTCCCACCTACGTCTGTTGCAAGGTCTTCGTTGTGAGGCTGCTGCTGGCGTCCTGCTGCGGCCGGGACTGGCGCAGTCAGGACCCGGTGCAGCTCTGGATCCTGGGGAGGAACAGGAAACCCAGTGCTGACCATACAGCCATTGCGAGATTTCCTGCGCTTCCTCCCCTCCCTGCCAGTCCCCGCGCCAGCAGCCGACGCCGGCACACAGCTCTGCTGCAGCTGGTCAGATCCCAGCCCCACCACCCCTCCCACCAGGGCCTGACACCACCAGGTCCAGCCCTGTATACCTAGGGCTCCACTGCTCCTGTGGAGCCTTCACTCAGCGCCAGTCTCACCCAGCAAAGCCCCCTCATCTGTGCCTGGTCCTGCCTGACTCTGAGCCCTGCTCCATGCTCCTGTGTCTCCAAGAGACTGCAGGACCTGAGGGGTCCTGAGGACTCTGTGCAGCCCCACTGAAGGGTGGCCTCCCTGTCACCATCCCCAAGCCTGTCCCTTGTGACCGTGAAAGGCTGCAGGACAGAGCACCCACTCACGGACACCCACAGTGCCACGCCCCAGCCCTTGCTGCCAGCCTGCATCCGCATAGCTAGGGACCACACTCCTTGTGGCAGCCCTGGGCCCCTCCCCTTCAAAGGGCTTCACTGGTGCCACGGTGGCACTGCTCAGCCCCGGCCGCTGCATCACACAGGGGCAGCTGCCACCACCACTGCCACTGCCCAGTGGCACAGCCCGGGTCAGCTCCACTCAGCTCAGCCTAGCCACCGCCTGGGTATTTTGGCCTGAGCCCTCTCCTGTGACCGGCGGGGAGGCCTCGGCCCCAGAGGAGTTTCAAGGTCACCTGCAGGACACTGCCGGGCCGATTCCACTTTTAGAGGAAGTCAGGGAAAAAGCGTGTCAGGCGGGAGCTTTGCTGACTCGCCTTCCTATAGCGGAGCAATGTGGGGTGGTTACGCCCTGGAGCAGCTCCAAGGCATGGCATGGGCAGGCGCTGCCACCGTACTGCTTCTCCCACCTCCAAGATCCCTTCAGCATCCCCCCAGGCAGCGTGGGTCCCCTCCCCGCCCGCGCCAGGCGGCCAGGGCTGGCCGGCTCTGCATCTGACCGCAAGTGCAGCAGCTCCCTTCTCTGGAAACCCCGATTGCTGCCCGCCCCCAACCCCGCCTCGTGAGAAGAGGAAGAGCAGGGTGAGAGCTGCAGCCCGTGCATGCCGCGGGGAACTCGCTCCTGACCACAGGAAGCCGCTGCGGCCCCAGACACAGCGAGGCCGAGGGACGCCGCAGAGAGGAGCTGCCTGCGATGGAGCGCAGCCCCAACAGGCTCCCTTGCGGGGGCCGGGACCCCGTGGGGGGGTCGGTGAGGCTGGGGTGGGCTGTATCTGCAGCTTGGCCACAGCACGAGTGGGTCCCAGGTCCAGCCTGAGGCATCGTGCTCTGGCTGCGGGGTGGTGCTAGACACAGGGGCTGCAGCCGGGCCCCGGGCTGTGGTGAAGGGGCTGAGCCTACATGCTGTGGGAAAGGGGTGCAAGGTCCCCAGGCCTTTCACACACTCACACAGCCAATTTCTGAATCAGCTGCCTTCGCTGCACGTCCTCATAGGCAGCTGCTTCCCCTTGCTCAGGTGAGGGACGGTCCCTGCCTGTCCCCACCGCATCTCCTGCCCAGCACCGGCTACTGCCCACAGCCAGGGAAGGGCAGGCTCCGGCTCTGGGGGAAGGTCTGCAGGCAGGGCTCCAGCCCAGCCCCTGCAGCTGCAGAGCAGATCTGGGTGCCCCTGAGGCCCACAGTCTCCACGGCCAGGCTGCCGCCCCGGCCGGGGCACCCACGGCATACAGAGCACAGGCAGCGGAGCTGGTTTGCATAGTTCTGAACATTTAATAACTCAGTCTCTCTAGCGTTATATCCACATCCATTAAATTAAAAACAGGCTCAGGAGGCAGCTCCCGGCTGATTAAATTACAAGAAAAAATTACTGTGCACCAAAAAGTTGTTATAGAAAAATAGTCCTGTGGCCCCCGGCCAGTGGCTCCGTCCATGGCTGGCGCAGGTGGGAGCCTGCACCACGGCCCTGGTGTGCGGTGGCGGACGGCAAAGGGGCTCATGGCACTGGCCCCCAGCCCGCGGGGAAGGGGCAGCAAGGGAAAGGGCTCCAGCGGGGAGCAGAACGGATTGTCACCAAGTGGGGGCAAGGCACGTCGGGGGGCTAGGGCTGCAGGAATGCTGGGCGCTGCCCAGCACAGGCAGGACGCAGGCAGAGCTGGGGCAGTGCTGGCACTGGCGCTACCTGACAGTCCCAGCCAGCAGCACCTACAGCCCTGCCCGGGGGCAGAACACAAGGGGCCCAAGGCAGCCCCCCAAAGCAGGGACTGTGGGCGGGGTCCCTGCCCAGGCTGTGGACTGTGCCATGGGCACAGGGGCAGGCGGTGCCCAGCCCGATGTTCCCCGGTGCCAGGGCTCCTACCTGCTGCAGGCAGCCGCGGTGGGATGGGCAGGCAGTGGGCGGCAGCAGCTGAGGCCTGGCCATTATTGCTGTTGAAGGGCATGGGTGGAAGCGGACAGGCCCAGGGGAGGTGGCGGGGAGCTGGGACACAACAAACTGAGCCTGGGACACAGCTCCACAGGGGCCGAGGGTGGCAGGGGGATGCTGTGGCACAGGCTGGGCTTAGCCCCGGTGGGCAGAGCTGCCCCTGCCCCAGCCAGCCCACCCTGAGCCACGGCACCCCAGGGACCTCATACACTGCCCACCCTGGAGAACTCACAGGACCCCAAGCAGCAGCCATGTACCCAGAGTGGGAGACACTGCTGCCTGTGCAGGGCCAAGAAGTGTCAGGGGCCCCACTGCCACCAAACACCCCAGCATGGGGCACAGGATGGACGCAGGGCCAGGAGAGATGGTGCAAGACTGGGACGGTGCTGTGCTGGGGATGGTGCCCGCAGGGCCATGCCTGGCCGCCCAGACTGGGGCTGAGGGACGGTGCCAGTGGGTGGGAGCCCCGGGCTGCTGCAGTGCAGGAAGGGGACAGGGGCAGAGTCCAGGGCCCCTCAGCCTCACCTGCCCCAGACCTGCGGTGCTGGGCAGGGAGGAGGGAGGGGCAGGAGGGCTCATCAAAGGGCACTTTGGTCTCTGATGAAGGCAGTCCTCTCGCTGTGGGCCTCATAATCCTCACCGTCCGACTCGGAGGGACCCTCCTCCTGCCAGATGTCGGAGGGGAGCCCCTTGTAGGAGATGATCCCGCTGTCCAGGGCATACACCTTCACGCCCCGCAGGCTGAAGCCTGAGCGTGCTTGCAGCACCAAGAAGATGGTGACAAAGATGATGACGATGAGGATGCAGCTGAGGCTGGCAATGAGGACAGGCAAGTTGACTGGAGGGGGGGCCTCAGCTGGTCCCTCGCCATCTGCCAGGGCAGGAGACGCACGGCTGCTCTGTGTCTGGTGGGAGCAGGAGAGGTCCAGGCTGCTGAAGTGGGAGTGCGCGGGACAGGTGAGGCACTGGTTGGGGCCAGGTCCCGCACAGGTGGCACAGGAGGGGTGGCAGGGCAGGCAGAGGTGGGGCGCAATGGGCTCCACGCTGTTCTCCAGGTTGTAGTGCGTGCTCTGGACACCGGGCGCGAAGCCAGGAGGGCAGCGCTTCAGGCAGCTCTTCTGATGCAGGTAGTACCCCTCCTCGCAGACTGTGGGACAGGCAGGGTCAGCGTGTGCCGCAGCACCCCCCAGTCCCTCCCTGCCATCCCCACACTCACCAACACAGGTCTGGCTGGGGGTCAGGGTCTTGCAGCCGCTGCTCTCCAGCTGGTTGGAGAGGCTGGGGGAGTCGGTGGCCGTCCCATACAGCACAAGCGTGAACTTGGTAAGTGTGCCTGCAACAATGCAGGGTGAGGACCGTGCCCACAAGACCACCCATGCTCAGGACAGGCACAGGGAGGGGGCTCACACTGGTCCCCCATCCTGGCTGTCAGGGGACAGCAGGGCTGTGCCCACCACCTGGGAGAGTGCCTGTTGTGGGGCCATGCCCCTGCACAGGAGTCCCAAGGGGCAGGGGGGTCAGGTGAGCTGGTATGGGGTCTCCTGCTGCCTGGACTCCCACTGACCCAGAGGGGCTGCAACACCATCCCACATGCCCAAGTCCAGCCTCTCCCCAGCCAGATCACCCACAATATCCAAGGTGTTACAGGCCCCTCAGCTCAGGAGCAGGGAGGGAAGCTGGGTGACCACAGACCTCGCAGACCAAGACCTCCCAGACTTGGAGGGAGGCAGTGGGCGGGGAAGCACACCCCTACCATAGTTGTTGGCGTCACTGGTGTTCTCGATCTCCAGCACCCACTCCCCGGAGGGGTCCTCATCCCACGAGTGCGTCGTCATAAAGGCCCAGTCATTGAAGCCTTCGGCCGAGAAGTCGTGGGGCCTGAGCAACAAAGGCAAGATGTGGGTGTCAGCATATCCCCAACTCACCTGTGCCAGCCTAGGCCAGGGACCAGCCTGGGGCACCCCACAGCCCAGCACCTACCTGGCAGCCAGAAGGGTGGAGCGGGTGCCCATGGGACTGACCAGGTGGATGGCCAGGTCCCCCCGCCGGTTGTAGGACAGCGTCAGCCTGGCCTGCGCATGCTCCAGCCGGCTGATGTAGTTGGCTTTCCCCAGGCAGGCATCCACTTTCCGCCGTACCTCGAGACGCTTCCCAATGTCCCTGCCAAGGACAGGCATGAGTGAGGCCAGTCCCAGACCAGGGGGACATGCCACAGTCCCCACTCCTTGCTGTAGAGCTCTGCAGCTGTCCTGGAGACTGGGCACCAGGGCAGCTAGAGCGGGAATCAAACCCACAGCGGGTCAGAGTGGCACCACCTCCGTGCCATTCCCGGATGGGTACAGGCAGCAGAAGGGGTGCCTCAGCTCTTGGGCATGGCGGGGGAAACTGTGCTGCCCAGCGCTGCCTCCCCAGCCGCCACTCCATGCCAGCCCTGAATAGGCCCTTTATTCACACACTGCAGGCCAGCTACACCCTGCACGGCACAGCCAGGGATGGGATGGGCAGTCATCCCCATACTGCTGCGGGCGTGCGGCCGCTCCCCCCACGATGCTGGCCCTGGTGCCAGCACAGGATGTGCCTGCTGTGTCCACACAGGGCTGGCTCCCCAGGGGGGTCAGGGCAGGGCCCAGCCCTAGCTCCCTTCATGCACAGGAACATGATCCCCCCACCCAGGAGCCCCTAGGGAGTGCCCTGGCCACAGACAAGACTGCACATGCTACACTGTGGCAGCAGCGGCCAAGCAGGAGTCAAAGGAGCTTCTGTCTGCCCCCTGAAAAGCCCCTCTGTCCAGGATAACTCGTGCTGGCTGCACCCCAACCACAGCACCCCAGTCTGCCCACATCCACTGGCCCAGCCCCACAGCGGGGAGGCTCATCAGTGACGTCGGTGCTGGATGGCTGGAGGTGCCTTTCCCAGCTCTCCCCATGCTCTCGCAGGAGGATGCTCCAAGGGTCTCAGCAGAGGTTCAGTCTCCGAGATTCTCCCCGCTCCCTGCTCTGGGCCCAGAGGCTCTCAAGCTCCTGTGCAGAACAGACGCCAAGTGATCCTCTCCTGGGCTCACCAGCCCATACCTGGGCTCTGCAAGGATGTCAATGACACACTTCCTCTGAGGTCCCACCGTGGTCCAGTTCTTGGCCAGGCTCACCATGGCCCCGGCATCCAGCAGGCCGTAGCCATACGAGTGGCTGACTGTGGACAAAGAGGGGGTCAGCGCCGCTCCTGGGGGTACCCAGTGGGGGATGTTTGCCTGGCCAATGCAGCATGCTCACTGGGCCCTCCTGCCTCTTTCACCCCAAAGGGCTGCCAGGGCACTCTGCCTCAGCGCCCCACGGCTAGTGGTCAGTGTGACTGGGAGACCCTGGTCCCACCCCAGCACCCCAGTACCTTTGCGGCCGACGCCATTGGTGACCCAGTCATTGGCATTCAGGTGAGCTGGCTTCGAGGTCTGCACCACCAGGTGCTGCATGTCCCGCCAGGTCAAGTTCTTGCTACAGGGAGACATGGAGCTCAGGTCAGCGCTAGTTCCAGCCGGCCCCAGGCAGGTCCATATCCAGGTGCCACTGCTGCATGGGGCTGGCACAGCCACCCCCGTCCAGCCCCCTCTGTCCTGCCCTTACTTGGCTTCCAGGGCGAGGGCGATGATGCCAGCGGCCAGGGGCGCGGAGGCTGACGTCCCGGTGTGCAACTCGGTGCACTTCTGTCTGAGGTCAGTCGTCACCTGCGAGGAGTGCCAGGGCAGGAAATGCTGTGGGCACATCCCACCCCCTGAGCCCCTGGCCTGCAGACAGCAGTAGCCCCCACTCACAATCTGCTTCTCATTCTGGTTGCCACTGCTGTACGTGGTGGCGAGGGTGGAGGAGCAGGCCTCGCTGTACCAGGGCACGTTGCCGTACTGTGTGGTGCTGCTGATGGACAGCGTGTAGATGCTGTTGGTGTAACCGTCACAGTTGCAGCTGTCATGCTCGCGGCCCCCATTCCCAGACGCCCAGACGAAGATGGAGCCCAGCCCGCCTCGGCCCTAGCAACAGAGGCAAGGTGAAGGCAAGCACCAACGCTTCCTGCCACACGCAGGAAGCCCCAGGCTGGAGCTGGGGACGAGCAGATGGTGCCAGCCTGAGTCGGACAGACAGAGCAGATGCGGCTGGGACACGTTGGACAGCACGACACCCCAGTCACAGCCCACCAACCTGGGCACCCTTACCACCACCTTGCCTATGGAGGGTGCCCAGCACCTCGGCAGAGGCTCTAGGGCTGCCCCAGTGGTGACACACCAGGCAGCAGGAGGCCCAGACAATGTGAGGCTTCCAAGAGCCGAAGTCTTTCTGCTCAGAAGTCACCTGGCCTGACTGTCTGCACCGGATTGCAGAGCTGCAGGAGCCCACAACACAGTCTTGGCCATGCCTCAGCACCCAAATGCGGCAGCTACCCTCGCAGAGGACACGACAGAGCCAGCGTGGCACCACACACATCTCTCTGTAGGGAATCCCGGGCAGAACATGACACAGCTCCCCAGGTGGGTGACACTGCCAGCGCAAAGGGACAGTGAGGGAGGATGGGTGGAGGAAGCAAGGGTGAGCAGCTGGCACAAAACCAGGCAAGAACCAGGAGAGGGCTTGGGAGAGGAGGGAGAGACCATCCCACTTAGGAGCCCTCACAGCAGTGAGATAACACCACATGGGAGGAGTCCTGACTCAGAGCCATCACACAGGAAGAACAAGAAGAACTAACAGAGCCTGATCCCAGAGATGGGCTGGCACATGGCTCATCCTGGGAGGGCCAGGGTAACAACCAGGGCAGGCAGAGGAAGGGAGATCTGAGGGAATGGCAGGAGTCAGGCCAGCGCTCCCCCAGCAAACCCTCCTTCTCACCTGGCTGACCCCACGGAAGAAAGCCTCCTCCGCCAGCCGGGCCGGGCCATCCACAGTCTTGCCGTCATCCTCAGGGCCCCAGCTGGCACTGTAGATGTGGATGTGGTTGGGGTTGAGGCCCAGCGAATGGGCCTCCACAGCATCGGTCACCTCCCCATCCAGCATGCGTACACCTAGGGCCAGAGAGCAAATGTCACAGGCAACCAGCTGGGGCCGAGTGGCCACAGTGCTGCTGGTGAGAACCCTCCAGCCCCTGCTGCCACCCGTGCCACGGGCTGTCACAGGGCTGCTCCAGCCAGCAGTGCTGAGGTCTCCCAGCTCAGCTGCTCCTGCGGCCACTCAAAGCCCACAGGACCCGGCACAGGGCAGGGCAGCACCCACCTCCGATCCTGGCATTGTACGCCACACCAACACCACAGATCCCGTTGTTTGCCACAGCAGCCACTTCCCCGGCACAGCGCGTGCCATGTCTGCAACCGGAACAGGACGACACATGCTCATAACAGCGTGCGAGGAGCACAGGGGTGGGTACCTGCTGCAGCCCCAGCAACCTCCACCCGGGCTGCCTCCCGTCCCCTTGAACCAGGTAGCCAATAAAGGCTCCTCCATCTGCCCTCCTGCTCCTGAGCCAGGGCACTGAACAGCCCACACTGGCTCTGGGCAGAAAAAGGATGCTGCTCACGTCAAAAAAAGGAGGTGAAGGGTTCCCCATGGGACAGAAGTATGATGCCAGCCTCACAGCTTCCAGCAGACCATGTGGGGTGGCACTGCACTAAGTCCCTGCCATACTTAGGCTCTGTATCTTCACCCCTCCCTCCTGCCTCACCTGTTGTCATTCATCTGTGTGTAGCGGGGCTGCGGGTCTGGGTCCTGGTCATTGACATCAAAACTCGCCCCTGGGTCCTGGGAGACAAATTGGGCACTTGGAGACCGTCCACCTTAGCCACCGAGCCCCACTGCCCTTACTTCATGCCTGCGCTCCACAGCCTGAGGCTGAGCTGAGCAGGGTGAGCAGGCTCCAATCCCACCTCCATGTCCCACCATGGTGGGCATCAGCCCCGTACCTCACAGCTCTGGGGTTGCCCTGCACGGACACAGCTGCCCAGACCAGCTCCCATGGCACTCCGCCCTGCACCATCACCCAAACTCACATAGTTGGCCTCCAGGTCAGGGTGGTTCTTCTCAATGCCGTCATCCAGGATGGACACCACGATGCCCTTGCCCGTGTATCCCTGTTCCCAGGCCTGACGCACATTCAGGTCCCGCTGGTTTGTGTTGTACTGCCAAGAGAAGCCTTGGCACTAGGAGATGTGCCCAGCCATGGGCACTGTGATGAGTGTGTGCCCAAAGCCCACCCAGCTCTCACCCCGCTCTTCTGTGGGTTGCAACGAGGAACCCCAGGGACCTGGGCACAGGGTTGGGCACAACTAGCTGAGAAAGGCTGCTCTGAAAGCGAGACTGAGCCCCAGACTGTGCTTGAGTCCCACAGACATGGCACCCTTTGCAGAGATCAGGCTTGTGCCCAAGCTCCAGGAAGCAGAAAGAGGCATGGACCCATTCCTGGGCCAGGCAAAGGGCTGTACACCCTAGTCCAACCCTGGGCTCCTCCCAGCCCTCCCAGCACTCCAGCCAGGAGCCACAGCTCTGTGAGCAGAGCCTCCTCCCTGGGGTGTTCCCATCACACAGCACCAGGTGGCTGCTCCAGGCTTTCCCCTTCCTCTCCTTCTCCCTCCTGCCAGCCTAGCAGCCACTGCCTGACAGCAGTTTCTAGGTTGCCATGTCTGTGTCCCCAAACTCGCACCCGCAGTCATGAGCACATGCCCCTTCCTCACACGACACTCACCAGGTACCACTGCTGCGGGAACTTTGGGTCCGTGGGCTCCATGAAAATGTCTCGCTTGCTCCTGCGCTTTGCCACCTGCTGCTCCAGCCACTGCACCTGAGGGCAGAGAAGGCATGAGGTTCCCCACCGACTCCTCATGCCAGCAGTTCCCCATGACCCCAGTCCCCAGCCTGCCTGTAGGGGCTCTGGCCTGGCACAGTATTGGACCTGTCAGAGCTACTGCTGCCCCCAGCCCGTCCCTCCAGGCCCCCTGTCTGGCCATGCCCTGCGAAGGCCGTGCTCCAGTGGAGCGGGACAGTCAGACTGCCAAGCTCCACTGAGACAAGGGCTGCCGAGAGCTGCCACACCGCACCACATGCCTTCCAGGGCCCGGGCTGAAGCCAGAGGATGCGGAAAACAGCAGCCCCCACACACCACTGCTCTGGGATCTGTTTATTGCCCTGCACGCCTTGTCCTGCGTACAAGGACACAGAGCTCTCCTGGGCCCTGGGACTGCAACAACCCACAGGCCAATGACCCCGGCTTGCCGGCCAGCCCCTTGCCAGACATGCGGTGGGCTCCCACGTGCCTCTGCCAAGGAATAGTTAAAGCAGCTCAGCCCCGTCTTGTGCCCAGCGCCGGCTCACGAGCCCTCGTGAAGCGCCTGGGACCAAAGCCAGGCCCTCCTCACTCGTACCTGAGGTTCCCTGGCCAAGCGGCTGTGCCAGGGCTGGTGGGGCGAGAGGGAACGCTTCACCACGCCGCGGTGCCGGAAGTGGTAATAGTCGCCAAAGATCTGCAACAGAGAAATGCTGCTCATGGCACAGACATGAGAGCCTGGTCTCCCCGGTTCTCTACATCCCACATCTGCAATCCTGAGCTCCAGAGCTGCCATGCTCAGGCTGGGCCCCCCACTCCAGAGTGGCTGGTGAGGCTTTATGTCCAGTACACTGGGCAGGACCTCCTGTGAGAGGCTGTGGCAGCTGGTGACGAGGCAGCTGCACACCTCACCCTCCCACAGGTCCTCACATGGCAGCAAGTCTCACCTTGTCCAAAAAAGCTGCTGCCCTGGCAGGAAGGCCCCAGGCAATCAGTGGCAGAGAGGGACAGGCCTTTCAGAGTCAGCCTGGGAGAGACACTAGACCCAGGACACAAACGCACTGCTTCTCTCCCAGTGCCAACCAGCCCCTCCTGGAGGAAGGCCCCAGGGGCTCCAGGCCCCGCACCCCAGGTGGTCCCAGCCAGAGCAGGGTCTGCACTAGCCTCTGCACCTTTGGACAGGCTGCTGTCTTCTCCCCAGGTGCCCCACTGGAACACCCACCCAGTGCGAGCCTCTACCTGGGGCACAGCCAGCTTCAGTGGGGCAGAGCAGGGGGCGTGCAGGCATCCAAACCCTGCAGGGTCCAACTTCCACTGCCAAGCAGCCGCGCTGTACTCACCCCAGTTCCACTCCTGTGTGGGGACAGCCCAGCCTGGGACTCCAGCACAGCCCAGCTGGGGCAGGACGGGAACCCAGCACAGCTGGTGGGGCCAGGAGGCCATGCCACTGCCCAGAGGGTTATTTTTAAACCCCGAACCCTCTCCAGTGCTGTCATTTCCGTATCCCCTCCCGCACATCCTGGGGCTGACGTACACAGTGGCCCCACCCTGGCCGCCCAGGGCCTCCCAGCCCAGCAGCTTGCCCTAACTTGGGAGAAGGGGCCAAGCACCCACCCAGCCCCCTGGGAGTCACAGAGCCCAGGCAGCAGCCACAGGCAGGATCCAGCTGCCCAGGCTGTGCCAGAGCTGGTGGGGCTGGGCTGCAAGGGCTGTAGGAATATGAGGACCTCGTCCATCTCAAGCTGCCCCAAAACAGTCTGTTGTTCGAGGCTAACAAACTTCCCCAGCTTATTAGAGCTCTGCAGATGTGCTGCCAATCTGGACAGACTGGGCCAAGCAAGGTGCACCCAGCTGAGCAGCACCCTCAGGCCCAGGGCAGCAGCTGGCTCTCCCAGGTACGCACTTCACCAGAAACCCCGGACCTGTTCCTCTGGCACACCGTGTTCCCTCAGGACAGCCCAGGATGCCTGTCAGTTCAGAGCCCTTGAGGAGGTGTCAAGGTACAAAGCCTCTACACAGGGCTGGTGGGGGAATGCAAGCTGCAAGATGGTTGCCCTCCCCCAGCATCCCTCACCCCCTCCGGGGGTATAGACAGAGCCCAGATTGTTCCTGCACACAGATCGCGGCTCTGACTGCTCATCCAAATGGATTAGGTCTGCACTGACACTGTGGTGGCAGCCAGGAGCTGGCCAGCCCACACACTTCCACCCTAATCCCCACCGTCCCTGTCCTCAGCAAGGGCAAAGCCACCCCCCGGCACCACGTGTCCCTGGTGCCAGTTCAGTGCTGCTGCCCAACCCCTGGCCACAGCTCGCAACTACCCTGGCCAATCCCAGGGCTAGACGGCTGCCTGTACGCCTGACCACTGCCCCGGGAGCGGAGCAACATGCTGGACCTGCAGCCCAGCGGTGTGGGAGGCAAGAGCACCCCCTCCCAGGATGGCGCTGTCCTGCCAGCACAGCCCAGTGGCACCAGCAGTGCCCTCCCCCAGTGATCCCAACCCCAGCAGCAGGGGGCAATGCCTGTACCCCCTTCTGCATAACCCCAGCAGTGCAAACCCCCGCACACCCACCTCACTGCCACACCCAGCCCCTACCTCTGACCCGCAACCCCCCACTGTCCCCTGTGTCCTCCTCAAGCCCCCTGGGTCCTCCCTCAAGCCCTCCTCAAGGCCACTGGTGCCAGTCATGGGCCTTCTGCCCGAAGTGCCACTGGCTCCCACTCCGCAGGCAGCAGGGGAGCCAGGAGTATGCCAGGACAGCACAGCTTTGGGGACAGTGCCCAGACCCCAGGCTGAGGCCAGGATCCTCTCAGATAAGGACCCTGGGGCCCTCTCACTGGGGCATTGCCAGATGCACCCAGTTCCCCCCCTCCCAGCCTGGCTGCACATCCTGTCCCAGTGGCACATACCCCCAGGAGCAGCAGTCCAGAAACCTGGGAGGGAAAGCCAGGCTCTTTCCAGCCACGCTCTTCCCACTGGACCACCATGACCCCTCTGCAAAGCCCTGGCCAGCCAAACCTCGTCTCGCAGCACAGACACTGGGACAGGCTCCAGAACGGGAGAAAACATGCCCCAACCAGAAGCTCCTGCCACAGCCTGGGCTGCTGCACCATGTGGGGCTCTGCTTGCAAGGGCAGGCTCACTGCTGCAAGGGGACAGAGCCAGGAAGAGGTGCCAGCCTCCAGCCACAGAACCACGGTGTGGGGAGAAGACAAGGGCAGAGCTGGCACAGAGCCTCTGTGGCTCACAGGGATGGAACTCAAGACCCTCCTGGGGTCTCAACTGAAGCACGAGGCCCTGCACTGTGGAGACGAAGCCACAGAACCAATGCCCCTCAGCCCTGACAGCCAGGCCTGGGAGCTGGCACCACAGCATGATGGGAAGCACTGCCACGAGCAGGCCGATGGCACCTCAGCCCCATCCCCACTCCGAGGGGTCTCATCAGAGATCCAGTCCGGTGGGACATGCCACTCTCTCAGTCCCCTATGCATGGCAGCTGCCCTGGTCTGACAAGTTCTTTCCCCTGAGATCTGTTCTGAGCCACTTCCATGCTGACAGCACCTGTGTAAGGCAATGCCACGGCCCACCACAGCACAGATACCCTCAGTGGGGCCTAGCCACAACCCCCAGCTCCCTTCTCTGGCACAAGCCCCAGAGGACTTGCGGCTCCCTGACCCAGATGGCCCTGAGTACCCAGTGCCCATGCAAGGCTCCTTTTGGGTGGCAGGACAAGGTCCTGCTGGCTTCTGCAGCAGCCACCTTCCCACTGCCACCGCTCTCAGCAGCTGCTCACAGCGAGGTCCTGACACCACAGCCACAGTTGTGCAATTTCCTCTGGGATTTCACCCTGCACTTCCTTCCCAGAGAGACAGCTCACTCCCAGCACAGCCACGCACACCGCCTGGTCCCTGGCTGACGGCAGGGAAAGCTGAGTGTGGTGGGGACTTGTGGACACACCTTCTGTCAAGGACAGTGTAGGGGTAAGGATACACAGCTGCTGTCAGACCCCCTCTGGAGATAGCTCAGACACGCTGCTGCCGTCCCCCTGAGCCAAGGCCATGCTGCGCTGGGCAGCTTGCTGTGGGGAGCAACAGTGGAATCTGCAAACCCTCCCCTCCATCATCACACAGCACTCCCAGTCCAGTTCCTTCCCACTAGGATGGGCTTTTCCTCCTTCCCCATCCAGCAGGCAGTGTGCCACGCCATGTTGTGCCATGCCATGTCACCAGAAAGTCCCAGTGACAGGGGGAGGCCCTGGCTCCATACAGTTAATTGCCACCATTGAGTCAAGGCAGCAGATGCTGGAAGGCCACAGCGAACAGGCACAAACATAGTGGCCCCGCTCCCATAAAGAGCAGCCCCCAAGCCAGCTCCGGGACTAAGCTCAGCACCTGCCCAGACCATGGCAGACAACACAAGTTCCACGAGAAGAGAGAAGCAGGAGACTTACCGGGCCCAGGTTGAGGAATCCATGCTTCCTGGCCAGCCTGTCAGCCTCCTGGGGTCCGGCAGGGACGAGCACAGCCCAGGTGTTGGTGTAAATATGCTGGGCCAGCACCTCCTGGGCCAGGAGAGCGAGGGCAACCACCAGAGTCCAGAGCAACAGCAGCGAGCAGGGCCTCAGATCCATCAGAGTATCGGGGTTCCTCGAGCTGGGGAGCAGGAGGGTCCCGGGAGCAGGAGGGTCCCGGGAGCAGGAGGTCCAGCAGCCTCCCAGTGTCAGCACTCTGAGGCACACTGGCCTCTCTGCCCTGCTGGTCCCAGCTCAGCCCGAGCCCACATGGGGCCAAGCCCACAAAAGCACAGGAACAGACTGTCCAGGACAGAAGCACGATCTGCAGAGAGACAGGACAGTGGTCAGGCCCAGGGCACCTTTCCTCAGACCTAGGGAGGGCAGGCTGCACCATGCCGAGACGTGGGTCAGGCACTGGGCAAGGGAGCCCTGGCACACAGCACCTGCTGGCCACGATGGCACACTGACAGCCAAGGAGCCGCCTGCCTTGGCGGTGTGCCCGCATGTCTGCTCCTGCATGGAGATGCTGTTTACCTTGCCTGTTACCCAATGTTTGCTTATAAACACAGGGAACCAACCAGAAGGGGAGGAGGGCACCAAAGGAGGAGAGAGGCGAGGCAAGGGACACTGTTCCTCCTGCTGCTGCTACCCCTGCTCCAACTGGGATGGGACTATCTGGGTACAGAGCTGGGAGCAACTGGCATGGGAGGCCTGCCTCTCCAGTCCCAAGGGGAGACCAAAGGAGATGTCCCCAGGTGCTGTGCGAGGAATCCCAGCAAAACTAGAGACTGGAAGGAGGAAAGTCAAGGAGGGCTCCTGATCTCCAGCTAGCACAGCCCCAGACTCACATCTCCACAGCCATCAACCAGGCAGTGCTTGGCAGCCATGGCAAGCGCTGTGCTGCCTGTCACCAGCAGCAGCTCAGCTCTGCCCTTCCTCTGGAGCACAACATGGTGACACCGGTGTGACTCATCCCCGCAACCGGGTGGAAACCAGGACCAGGAAAAGGGGCACACCGTCACCTCCAGCATGAACCCAGGGATGCCCAGGAACAGCTCACACCTTGTGGGAGGGCAAACGCAAGAAGCTTGTAGGGAAAGAACAGGGAGCGACCCACCCAGTGTAAGGGAGCCCAGGACATGATGGTGCCAGGTTGAGCTCCACACCCAGAGTTCCAGAGGGACCCTGGAATATCTGGTCAAGCTTCACAGACAGCTGGAAAGGTGAGAGTCGGCAGTGCCCAGAAGAGCCACATGCCCCTCCGTCCAGAAGCGGCCACAGCGAGCTAGCAGCCTGCGGCGCTGCCAGAGGAGGACAGAGCTCCTAGCAGCCGCCGGAGACCTCGCCGTAGGCTCCGGCACAGACAGTGCAGTGACTCTGGCACAACGGGGTTTCCCCACCAGGGACCACACCTCGGCCAGCCGCGGGCCGGACCGCCAGTTCGAAGCACCCAGAGCCGCCCGCGGCCGCCGGAGGATGTACCAGAGCCCCGGGTGGCAGACTACCAAGGCCCACAGCACGGCACAATGAAACACTATCTGCCATGGTCTACCAGCGTCCGTGCCAATACCTGGCCGCCGGGCCGGGCAGTTTCCCCACCTCGCTGGTCCTGGCGCCAGCAGCCGTCCCGCTCCGGCGGTGACCGCTGCACGTGGGGACGGTCCGGCCGCCCGGGGAGAGCCCGGATCCCGCGGCGCCTCCCCGCCAGACCCGCCGCCAGCGAACCACCGCGTGCTGGGAC
>VZTD01004789.1:490017-501166 GCA_013397725.1 Rhagologus leucostigma | reverse complement strand
CGCCGCCGGATGCCGTCACCGCCGCCCGCCCCTCCCGTCCCGTGCTGCAGCGCCGGGTCCGGCACAGACCCCCGGCAACCCCTCCGCCCCGCCCGCCCGGGGCACCGCCAGAATCGGGGCCTTTCCCCCTCGCCAGTACCGGGCACGGCCCGGGGCTCTGCACGGCCTCTCCTGCAGCCGAGCGCGGGGCTGTCCTTGCCACCCGGGGGGGTACCTGTGCCAGCCCAGGCAGGAAACCCGGATCTGCCCTGTGAGAGCCGTGAAGCCCCGCCATGGGCCCGCGGCACTGACCAGGGGTGTAAGGGTGCCTGCAGTGAAGGGCACACAGAAGACGCCCCGTCTCCCACCTGGTGCAGCAAGTGGTGCGTTATGCTGCGACATGCGGCTGGCAGGACATGAGCCCCGCCAGATTAGCCTGTTTCAGCCCTGGCAGACCCCGGAGCCGGGAGTTCCCCAGCCAAGCTGCCCCGGGAATAGCCCTTCCCATGAGGTCTGTATCGTGGGGCTGCAACCCCAGGTCGGTGTGCAGCAGCCTGACAGAGAAACTGTCTGGAAAGGAGCAACAGAAGGAAAATCTATCAGCCCCGTTTCAGGAGAGAGACTTCCACCAAGGAGAAGAGGTGAGAAGTGAAATACAGCTTCAATCGCTTGTAAAGAACAACCCGCTGTGGGCAGGGGACCGTGTCATTAGCAACACAAACGCAGCAGAACCCAAAGTGACCTGAACCCAAACTGACCTGAATCCTCCACACCTGCGACGGTTCTGGCAGCCCCCGGCAGGAGCAGGTCCTAGTGCTCCTTACAGAGAAAAGGAAGTCACTCGGATACCATGATCGAGATCGTGAAGCATTAGCAATCACACAGGAAACAGTCACCTTGGTAACCGAGATGCTGAGAACAGCCCAGAAAATCTAGCACAGGGCAGGTTGCTGTGGTAAACTGGGTTAGTTCTGCAGGGCAGCACCCTGGCCGCAGGTATTTAGGCTGGGCTGACCCTGGCACCCTGGGGCTGTGGTGCCCCAAGCCCACCTTTGGGACCACGGTCCCGTCAGGGGGAGAAGGCACCCACCAGACAGGCAGCACTCACCCCAGTGTCACTGTAGCACACTCAGGAGTTGTCCCTGCAGTCCCAGCAAGCTCAGGCTGGCCCTTGGGGGCACAGGGAGCCGGCTGTGCCCCATGGGGTTATATGGAGGATACACGGACAGGAGCAGGTCCGGAGCTGGAGTCCGGACACGTGGTGGGAGGGAGGGTGGGAGGTGGGCTGCCTGCCCCACCCATGCACCTTATCTCTGGATGCCTCCTTTGGGCGCTGGCAGCCATGCCTAGGCAGGTGAGGAGCTGCTGCACCTGGCCCTGTGACATGTGGTGCTGAGGAGAGGAGCTGACAAAGGGCCCTTGTCACCACGGGCTTATCGCAGTGCTGCGGGGCAGGCAGGCAGGAAGTAACGCGCTCTTATGTAAACCACTGGCCTGGGACCCGCGCTGACCCCACAGCTCTGCCAAAGAAAACGCCTGGGTCGGGAAGCACCTGGCTGCAGGTGGCACAACGCCACGGACGGGGAGGAGACCCGCTGTCCCAGCAGCTCCCTGGGGCCCAGCTGCAGAAAGAGGCAGAGAGTGGGGGCACCGGCATGAATCTGAGTGGCTGCTGTGCCCCACTCACCCCACAGGGCTGCCAGGCACCCCTCTCTACCCCCGGCCATGATGCAGCAAGGGGGTGAAGCAGCTGCTGCAGCACATCTGCCAGGATCATGAACCCTCCTCTCAGACTTGAGGACCATGGCTCAGAGGCACGAGCGCACCCCAGGAGACAGCAGGAGCAGCTGCTCTGTGTGGCAGTGCCCAGCAAACTGGCAGCACTACTGCCAGCCAGCCATACAGTCCCATCCTGCGAGGTCTGCTCTGCCAGGATCCCCTGGGGCTCTCACTACAGCCACAAGGGCCAAACTGCTCACCGGGGCTGAGAGAGAGCCCCCCACACTCCCCTTCACTGAGCACACTGTGGTGTGGCTTGGCTGCGCGCACAATCAGTAGAAACCCACTTCACAGAAAAATCATGTCCATTTTTAGCTTTCAGGTTGCAGAGATTGCACAAGCCCAACTGCCCATCTGCCCGAGCTCCCTGGGAGGCAGAGCAGCACGGGGCTGCACCCCTGCCTGCAGGCACCCCAGCCTGGGAGACCTGCAGGATTGCAGGTGAAAGCAGCCTGCGAGTGGGCAACAGCAGAGGAAGGGCAGAGAGCCCACACAGAGAAACCAGCAGAGAAAACCAAGTAACAGGCAGCAACGGCAGGCAGAAACATCTGGACGGACCAAATCAATACCTGAAGGTTTACCCAGCACAGAGCAGCCTGCTCTGCGCCTCATGCCAGCAGAGGTGAGGCCACAGCCCCTCTGCTGTGCTGTCCAGCCCTCTCCCTGCACACATCCTCACACTCTCCTGAAGCTGAGGCTGCAGTCCCTTTCCCTGGAGTCTCTCCAGTCCACCTCCTCCACTCCACACTGGATACTACCAGCAGGCCCTTTGGTGCCCAGGGAACTGGGACTGCCTCGGCCCAGGCAGGATCTGTGCTCCACAAGGTCCTGCTGGCTCCAGAGGCTCTATTCATTTCTGGCTCCCAGACACAACATCTCACTGTAGCCACATGCAGGGCCTTGGGCCCAGCCCAAACACCCTGACCTTGTCCTGCAGTACAGCTGCAGACACAAACAGCAGCTGCTCAAGGTGGGTTCTCTAACTATCTGCCTTAGGCTTTGTCAGCAGCAATCATAATGCTGCCAAGGTATAGATCCACAGCCTAGTCTGGCTCTGCCCCTGCTCTGGGCTGCGGGATGTGCCCTTCCATCAGCTGTCCTGTGACAGCACCCTGTCATCACCTGCTGTACAGGTGGAGGGATATCCTTGCCCAGCCCAAGTCCATAAGGTGCCTGTGGCACTTGGGGGATTCCAGGCAAGTGACACACACAGGAACACAAGCACACACGTGCAGGGAACACCAGGCTGGGAGCCCACCTGCAGCCCAGCAGTGTGAATGCCGCGTGCCCGTGGGCTTCGGTGGGCTGGGGAGGGGGTGCTCGCAGGCACAGACACACAAACCCAGCCCAAAGACCAGCAAGTGCGGCTGGCACAGCACTGAGGGGCAGACTGGCCCACGCTCCAGGCTCACTCATGGAGCAGCTGCCAGCCTTCCATGGCCTCACACCACCCCAGGAATGCGGGGCTCAGCCCCACGAAGTGCCTCCCCCCGCCACCACAGCCCAGCTGCCAACTGCCAAGTGCTGCAGGGCCAAGATGTCGGCAGCCACTGCGCTGGGGAAAGGGAACACGGGGCAAAGAGACATCACAGTGAAGGGCGTCTTCCTGCCATGGCCTCCAGCACCCCCAGCCACAGAACTGAAGGCATTTCCCTGTTTGCCCAGGTCTTTAGTTTTGCTTCACCTGAATGGGACAGTATCTGCTTTGTGTGCAATCCCCAAGCTTCCCCTTCGCTACTTGGCCAACTCTTTCTCCCAGCCCTGTTAAAGCTTACTCCTTGCCACGTGGCACAGGACTCACCAGGTGGGAACACACTGTGACAACCCTCAACATGAACAACATAAACACCGAGTGGGTGCTCTGGTTATCATGTGGGCACAAAGGCCAGAAGCACACCAACAAGCACACGGATCCGCTCTTGCTCATTCCTGGTGGAGGCTGTAGGTGCTGTAGGATTACAAAGGCACTGATGCCTCAGTTGCTCAGGCAAATCACCAGCTTCAGGGCATCAAGGGAGCCCTGCAAACCCTGTCCCATGTAGGGACACACTGAAGCAGGAGAGCCCTGGACAGAGCCCCTATTTCTGCCTGCGGCAGAAATGGGACTGTACGGACAGTGCTGCAGGCAGACCCTTCCTCAGAACTAGAGCAGGGACGGAGTTGGGATGCCAGGCAGAGACAGCTGGTGCTGCAAGGGGCTGGGCCCACCTGCCCCATGCCTGGGGCAGCCACCCCCGCCAGCAGCCTGGCCGGAACGTGGTCACCCAACTGGATCTGCCCAGCTCTGGCATCTCTGTAGGCAAAGGAGAGACCCCCAGGAGAGAGCCAGCCTCCATGGTGACCTTGGAACCTCTGCAGCCACTTCTGGGACCAGACCAGGGTGGTATTGGCGCCAAGAATTGCATCTGCTCTCCGCTAGACTGGCTGCACGAGATGCTGCCACAGCGACATCTCCCAGCCCAGACCAAGGACACTGAAAGAAAAACACTTCCCTGCACTCGCTTAGGGATCGTGCTCCAGTGCTGACCCACCAACTGGAAAAGCACACGAGAACTGGGCTTTCCTGGCTGTCAGTGCTGGCCTCACCGCACACGGCCTCTGCCACACAAGCACGAGAGCACCCCCTCCGCTACTGCCAGTGCACTGTCAAAGCATGGCTCTGCCCCCCTGCTTCCTAAATTTCCCTGCCAGCAAGCAGATTTCATGGGAGATAAAACCTTTTCCTTAAAACCTCTTCCTTTCTTCGTAGAAGCCGGCAGAACGCAGCAGGCAGAAGGTGACAGATGTGGCCGTAGTGGCTTGTGACGCAGTTTTACCCAACTTAAAAGAAAAACGATTATCTTCTGCGGCAGGATGCGCGCACAGGGACATCCCGCACCAGCCACTCGCTCCGACACTGTGAAACCTCGCACCCCTCGGAAGCTGAGACATGCTGACACAGGCAGCACTCGGCTGCTTATGGAAAACCCCCTACGAAGCGCCCGTGACCGGAGCCTTTCCCCACAGACACGTTACCACACGCATGCCACCGGGGTTCCCAGGAGCTCCCCCAGCTCCGCTCTGCAGCACGGCAGAGGGTCCCGCCTAACCGGCAGCAGCCGCGCCTCCTGGCGCTGCCCAGGCCGAGGGCTATGGGGGACATGCGGCTGCGCGGCAGCTATTTGTCCTCGCTGCCCGGGAGGCGGGGAGCCGGGCACCAGCACTGGGGCTCGCTGGGGCTGGCTGGCAGCGAGCAGAGCAGGAAGACTGGGGCCAGGGCTGGCTCCGGCTGTCGGGAGTAAAGCGGGACGGCCTGCTCTGCCGCGCTGCTGGGAGGGACTGCACGGCTTCAGCAGCAGCCACGGCCACCTAGCCCCCGCTCTGCCCCGAGCAGCCGCGCTGGCAGCGGGCACAGCACAGACACACCAGCCCCGCTGTGCATCAAGCGAGCAGCGGTTTTCCCAGGTTTTGCCGGGGGAATTCGGCACAGGCATTTGCCAGACGCCGGACGTTTCCCAGAGCTCAGCGAGTTACGGGTGACGCTGAGCCCTCGGTGTTCCAGCAGTGGCCGGCTCAGATGCGGCCCCGCACGGAACACTCCCTGCCCTAGAGGGTGGGCGGCAGCAGGGACGGCCGGGCCGTCCCAGTGCTGTTCAGACACGGCCGGAGGCGCCAGGCGAGTCGCGCCCCGGGCGAGCAGCAGAGCCTTGTCGCGGCGCTGCCCGATGGCCGCTCGGCCGGTGCCTCGCCCTGACGCCCCGTGGATGGCGGAAAACCCGCACCGTGCGGGAGGGAAGAGAACCTCTCCCGGCCGAAGGCGGATGCCGAAACGACTGGGGACTCCCTCTGCCACCCAGCCCTAGGGTCCGGCGCACCCCGGGCCGGGCCGAAACGCAGGCACGGGAGCAGAGTCCGAGTGCCACTGCCCGTCCCCCCGGCAGTGACCCCGGGCCGAACGTCACTTCCGGCCCCCGGCACGGTCCCTGTCGCGGCGGAAGCGACAGACGTTCCGGTTCCGGGTGAGCGCTCGAGGCGCCGTTGTCAGCGGCACCGCTCGGCTCGGCCCGACTCGGCCTCCGCCCGCCGCCACCATGTCGGTCCCCAGCGCCCTCATGAAGCAGCCGCCGATCCAGTCCACGGCGGGCGCCGTGCCCGTCCGCAACGAGAAAGGTGAGCTGGGGGGCCGGGGCTCAGCGGGGTGACCGGAGGGGCGCAGGGCCGGGGCTGGGACCGGGGCGGCGGGGGCGCGGGGCCGAGACCCCCGCTGACGGCCCGGCGCCCGCAGGCGAGCTGTCCATGGAGAAGGTGAAGGTGAAGCGGTACGTGTCGGGCAAGCGGCCCGACTACGCGCCCATGGAGTCCTCGGAGGAGGAGGACGAGGAGTTCCAATTCATCAAGAAGGCGAAGGAGCAAGAGGTCGAGCCCGAGGAACAGGAGGAGGAACTGGCCAACGACCCCCGGCTCCGGCGCCTCCAGAACCGCATCGCCGAGGACGTGGAGGAGCGGTAAGTGCTGGGTCAGGCAAGAGCTGAGCCCCCTTTGCCTGTCTGGGGCTGGGGCACTGGGACTCTGCTCTGCTGTACTACAGGGAGAAACTGCACAGGGCAGGGGCTGGGAACATTGTCCAGGCAGTGCAGGAGAGTCTGTGACTTCTCATATCCACACTGCGCTGTGCCTTGGGCTGCTTTCCAACCAGGCGCCAGCCAGGCGCAGCTCATGTCTGGGTGCGTTTGGGTGGATGGTAGCAAAAACAGGCTCCAAAGTAGAAGTAAGTGCAGCATGCTGAGACTCAGAGTAGTGAAGGAGGGATGGTGTCTCATGAAACGTACTCTGGGCAGGGAGCACTGAGTGCTGTTTGCTTCCCATGGAGCTGCTGTTGGTTTTGTTTCCAGTAACAAGGAGTCTTCTCACTGGGAACTCCATTCTTACTTGGAGCATAGACAGGGAAGAGCTGCCAGTGCCCAGCCACTGCACCCTCCTGGGAGAGAACATAGCAGTTCTGGCCCTGTTTGTCAGTCCCAGCGCTTACCATGGCCTTGCTAGAAGCAATTTGTGAACAGTCACCTTCCTGCAGCCTCCTTACGTTCCAAGTGCCATGGGTTAACTGGGGTCTCTTGCAGGCTGGCAAGACACCGCAAAATCGTGGAACCTGAAGTGGTTGGAGAAAGCGATTCAGAAGTGGAGGGGGGAGAAGCTTGGCGCCTGGAACGGGAGGACACCAGTGAAGAGGAGGAGGAAGAGATCGATGATGAGGTGCGTTTGCACAGCCGCATAACAGGCCTAGGAAAGCTGGAAGGGCACAGGCTGGAACTGCCCTTTGCATGGATATGTGGGCTGTCTGATGTATCTGGACAAGTGTCACACCTGGCCATGACTTAACTGGTGGGTCACCATCCTCTGGCATGGGACAGGACACTGGGGGAGGCCCCCCCACGTCCAGAGAGGCAGGTGTATCTTCTCAAAGCCAACACTCCAGACATCACATGTATTTGACAGGAGAGAGAGAAGTGGTAGCAGGGCTGGCCTCCGACTGCTCTCTGCTTGCCCCCATTAGGAGATTGAGCGTCGGCGCGGGATGATGCGTCAGCGAGCACAGGAGAGGAAAACTGAGGAGATGGAAGTGATGGAGGTGGAAGATGAGGGTCGGTCTGGAGAAGAGTCCGAGTCAGAGTCCGAGTATGAGGAGTACACGGACAGCGAAGATGAAATGGAGCCGCGTCTCAAACCGGTCTTTATCCGCAAGTAGGTGATGGAACGGCGCGGGCTGGCCCTGGGACGTGGGAGTCAGAAGCTGGGGGCCAAGCAGGCCCTGCTGCGATGGTCTCTTCTCACTGTGAGGAAGCCATTCACCTCCTTGGGGTGGGGCGGGATGGGCACAGCCTGGCAGGGCACAGCTAGGGAGTGCAGGCAATCCCTGCACCCACAGCCCCGTATCAGTTGCATTGGGTTGCTGTGGGATCAGGCTGTGGAGTGTGACTGCAGCCCTTGGGCAAGGGCCATATGGTGACAAAGGGACGTGCTAGCCCCCAGAAAGGGGAGAGCCCCGGGACTTTACCTGTCCTTGGAGAGGGCAAAGGCTGAAAGCAGCTGTGGTGTGGGAGCTAGCAGGAGGCTGAGTGGCTGCACTGACTCATGGAAGGGCTGAAGGCTGTTGTGGCCCTGCTCACAGGAAGGACCGGATCACAGTTCAGGAGAGAGAAGCAGAAGCCCTGAAGCAGAAGGAGCTGGAGCAGGAGGCAAAGAGGATGGCAGAGGAGAGGCGCAAGTACACGCTTAAGGTTTGCAGGGGTGGGCTGGGGAGGCCAGGGGGGGACAGTCACTGCAGCAAGCTTAGCTTGGACCTCACTGCAGATCGTAGAAGAGGAAGCAAAGAAGGAGCTGGAGGAGAACAAGCGCTCACTGGCGGCACTGGATGCACTCGATACAGATGATGAGAATGATGAGGAAGAGTACGAGGCCTGGAAAGTCCGTGAGCTGAAGCGTATCAAACGAGACCGCGAAGAACGAGAAGCGTGAGTATTGTCTGGCAGACATGAGGCTGAGAGCCCAGAGGCAGCTGAAGCACCTTTTCCTCAGGCTGCCCTTTGGCAGCAGGGTCCCAGCTGGACCGAATGCCCAGAGCCGCTCCTGCCTGCCCTTGGGGTGCCTTTGCTGCCCAGCAGTAAATGTGTAAACTCTCAGGCGGTAGCTGGTGACAGCCTCTCTCCCAAGAGGTGCTGTGGGGACACAGGGTCTCAGGGGCTTCTCTCCCACCCAGCATGGAGAAGGAGAAGGCAGAGATCGAGCGTATGCGCAACCTGACGGAGGAGAAGCGCCGGGCTGAGCTCCGGGCCAACGGCAAAGTCATCACCAACAAGGCAGTAAAGGGCAAATACAAATTCCTGCAGAAGTACTACCACCGCGGCGCCTTCTTCATGGTGAGTGTGGTGAGGGCCAGGCGTGGCTGCACTGACTGCGGGTGTGAGACCGCAGGGCCACCTTTTCTCTGTGGGGAGCCTCCCCTCTCCCACGGTGCCCTGCAGCTGCGGGTGCCCCTGGAACGAGAGCCAACTTTCAGAGGCAGCGTGGGGCTGAAGCTGGCCCAGAGTGACCTCACTAGAGCATGTCAGCTTGGGAGTTCCCAGTTGAAACGGAGCTGAAGCTGCAGAGCTGTCCCTGTGCTGCTGTTTGGGCTGACAGACCCAGCCAGAACCAAGTCAGCTCTGCATGGGCCACTGGAGAAGCAGCCTGGGGAACAGTGCTCACGTCCCCCACTCCAGTAGGAGTTAATAGGGCTGGAAGTACTGTGGCAGCTCTGGCAGCACAGCAATATGACCTTCAGGCAGCTTTCCCCCACTGCTGCCAAGACTTGCTGGAACCTTTTAGGCTGAGCAGGTGTGTCCTTCTCCTGCAGGATGAGGATGAGGAGGTGTACAAGAGGGACTTCAGTGCTCCAACCCTTGAGGACCACTTCAACAAGACCATTCTGCCCAAAGTCATGCAGGTGGGTGTGCTGGCAGAAGGTGCCCAGCTCATGTGCCAAGGGGTGGGAGTTGTGGGCAGGGGGGAGCAGCAGGTCCTGCATCCCTCCTAAACAGCTGCTCACAAGTTCTTCTGCTCCTCAGGTCAAGAACTTTGGGCGGTCAGGGCGGACAAAGTACACGCACTTGGTGGACCAGGACACCACCTCCTTTGACTCTGCCTGGGGCCAGGAGAGTGCACAGAACACCAAGTTCTTTAAGCAGAAGGCAGCAGGTGTGCGGGATGTCTTTGAGAGACCCTCAGCCAAGAAACGAAAAACAACCTAAGGGCATGGGCAGGAGGGCCTGGTGTGGCTGATGCTGGCAGGAGGGCGCTGCTCTGCCAGCTGCCAGAGCCTGGGCAGGGCCAGAAGGGACATGTTCCAGGACTCCTGTGGTGGCAAGCCCTTCTCCTGCCGGTACCACGCCTGCCCTGATGCAGTGTCCCACTCCCGTGCTGAGCAGACCCGATGGGCTCCTTGCCCATGCACTGTGGAGGATGATGGCCTGTGGTGCTGGCCAGGCTGGTGGCCACACTATGTCCCAGCAACGGCCATCCTGGAGCCGAGCACCCCTGGCTCCAGCACATCCACTTCTGGAGGAATTACAGGACTTTTGCATCCATCTGGTCTACAACCCCTTGCTTGTACTGTCCCTGGTGTCAGTCTGGGCCCTGTTTTGGGGTGGTCAGCGGTGACCCCATCTCCTTACCCTGTTCCTACAGGGCTTGGCTTTTCTACCTGTGTGGGGTGGGAGGGTTTGATTAAAGATTTGATTTTCTTACACACTCTGGCGCCATTGTTCTTACAGATGTGGCCATCCTCTTCTGTGCCTTCCTTGTGAGCCATGGTGAGCTGGGGCAGCACAGGAGGCACCAGCCTGGGCAGGGCATGCGTGAGCAGCCATCACCACTGCCTCAGCCCTGTGCCTCTCCAGCCTGTGCTGCCCCGGGGGCAGAGACTAAAAGAGGGGAGAGCAGCACGTCTCAGTGCTCAGGCAGGTCACTTTGTCCTGCTCCAGTCACAGGGGTGCCCGCACCCAGAGCCAGGGGCATGTGCTCAGCACTGCGTAGACCACAAAGACAGTCCAGTCCCACCAGTGCCTTTATTGGTATGGCAAGAGGCCCATGCCTGGCAGCCCATGGCCACCCAGCTCAGTTGGTGAGGGTGATAAGAGCCTCCACCACGTTGCCCATGTGCTCACGCAGGCTACGCTCTGCTGCAGCCCGTGATATTTCCATCTCCGTCATCTGCAGAAAAACAGCCACAGCCCCGTACAGCAGCCGCAGGGCCCCGTGGGCCCGGCGGGGCGCAGTGGGGGACACCCACCCACCCATGGGGACACCTGACCAGCCTCAGGGCAGGCATGCACCGTTCTCCTCCGTGGGTGCAGTTATGCACCCAAGATTTGGGACACGTCACAGCCTGCCTGGGGTCCCGCCCCTACTTACAATCAGCTCTAGGTCCTCCTTCTTGATGGTCACTTTTGCCAGTTCTTTCTCCCTACGACAAGAGACGGACAAACCTCCGGTGACCAACATCCCCCGCTGGCCACTGCGCCGGTGCTCCCTCGGCCGTGCGGCGGGCAGGAGCGACCCCTCGCAGCAGTGTGGGATGGGTGCTGGGAGGGGGCCGGGGAAGGGCCGGGATGTCAGACCGCAAAGCAGATGCCTGGGTCGCGTCCCGAGTGGTGGTAAGTTGCAAGACGGGCACTGCCCCGGAGCGAGCGCGGACGGTTACCTCTCCTGCTTCGCTTTCTGCTCCCGGGACCTCCGGTCTCCGATCACCGACATAGCCTGCCAGAACGAGCGCGGTCACCCCGCTGCGCGGCACCGGGCGGGTCAGCGCCACGCCGGCGGCACGGGCACCGGCACCGGGACGGGCGCGCAGGCGCGGTGGTCAGCGCCCGGCTCG
>VZTD01004789.1:451983-478108 GCA_013397725.1 Rhagologus leucostigma | reverse complement strand
CAGGGAACACCGAGGCCCGTGATCGCCTTCGAAGGCAACTGGGGAGTGAATGAGGGAACCGCAGAGCCTAGGGCGGCCACGGCGTCGGGGAGCCAGGAGGAACCGAGGGGATCACGGTCCCCTGGGCGACCAGGGGTTGGGCGATCGAAGGGACGGCCGGGGAAGCCAGGGCGGGGGTGAATGCATTGGGGGACTGGGGAAATCGGAGGAACGTCCTGGTTCCCGCGGCCAGTGTCGTCGGTGCTCCCGCCGGTGGGAGCAAGCTGCGGCGGGCGGCCTTGTGGGCTGGGTCCGCTGCGCCCTAGGGGGCGGGAGCGCTGGGGGGGCCCATGACCCTGACGACCTGTCCTGCCGGTAGTGCTCGACGGTGCCGAGAGAGCCCGGCCTTTCCCCGCCGCTCTTCATTTTCGCCCGTTCCCGCTGCAGCTGGGACGGAGCCGGGGACAGCTTCGAGTGCGCGCGGCTGGCAGTGCCCTGGTGAGTCTCGGGTCACCCAGCCCCGCGCTCGTCAGTGGAGCCGTGGGCACGGTCGGGCACAGACTCGCTGCCCCGGTGACAACTCCCACCGGCCAGCACGAGCCCTCGCGGCGGCGGGAGGGGACGCCGGTGGGCAGCTCCGGTGGGGTGCGGGAGGACTAATCGGGGAGGAGGCCTAGGAGTAGCATGCCCTGCGGCAGCGTAGGTACAGCGGGGCCCTGAGACAAGTAACAGGGAGAGCAGTGGGGTCTGGGAGGGCTCAGTTGCTGCTGGAGTGTGGCCATGGGCATGATGGATTCACTCCTGGGTGCTCAGCGCCTTTGGGGCAGGATTGGACCCCACGCTCTGCTTTCCGGGTACTAGGTGCTTGGGGACGTTTCCTCAGCTTTGGTTTCTGGTCTCTGCTGTCTCTCACACCCCAGGAGCCCGGACCGCAGACCCTTGGTTCCGTCCTCCCTGGTGCCTCCGCAGCAGTCTCGAGAGCACGGCTCGCCGGCACAAACCCTCCGGGGATAAGAAGTGCTCCTGGGAAGAGTGGGAGCCCCGGAGCTGGGTGTGGGGAGAGCCCAGTTCAGTGTAGCTGCTTCCCAAAGGCATTAGGTTTCTCCCTCTCTCTGTCCCCTTTCCGGCAAATCCCCCATCCCACACCCTCCGTGGCTCCGGACTCTGCCGCTGGCTCATGTCCTGGCCGTCCCAGTGCATGATGCAGCAGTGGGTGGGGTGCAGCCCTAAGGACAGGGCACATCTGAGTACTGACGCAAAACGAGGGGCGGGGCAGCCCTGGGCTGCCTGGCCGGAGTTGTCAGGGAACCGTGCAGCTCTGCGTTCTGCCTTGGGAGCCTGGGACAGACTGCTGCTCGTGCAGAGCGAGTTTGGCTTTCAGAGGCGCCTGGCACTGCTGGATTTCTCAGACGTGAGAGCCAACAAGAAGTCCCAGACCTGATCACTAGAGTGGCACCAGGGCTGCCCACACAAGCTCCGCATGCAGCACCTCGGGGCACGGGGCCAGCTGCGAGCTGGGCCTCTTGTCTCCCAAGCAGCCATGCTGGGGAGCTGGAGAGCCCGGAGAGCGAGGCAGGTGATGGGTGGGAGGAGAGAGCCCTATGCCTGGAGCAGCACCTCTCCACATGTAGAGGTGAGGGGCTGCCCCAGGGCAGGCAGTTCGGGACACAGCACGGGGTGTACGGCCCCGCCAGCTCATGCAGCAGACGCCAGAACAGCCCCTAGAGGGCCCTGGGAGGAGACAGGTGTCCCAAACCAGGACTCCTGGCAAGCAGAGAAGCTTTGGACAGGAGGCCAGGGCAAACACATGGACAGTGGAAACCTGGATGAAGCCCACAGTCTCATGGCCTCAGTCCATCTCTACCACAGTTGTGTGGCTGAGCAGGGCAGCGCCTGTGCCCTGTATCCCAGCCCCAGAGGCTCCCTGAAAGGCCCTTGGGATCTTATGTCCACCAGAGCCATGAAACTGCAAGCTTGGCTTTGGAGAAGGGGCTTTCAGTGAGCTCAAAGTCCTAGCAGCAGTGGAGAAGAGGGACTCCAGAGAGCTTTTATCCACGTGATGATCTGCTCCTTGCCCGATGCCTGGTTCCAGGCGAGCAGCTTCTCCTCAGCAGCAATCCCATATTACTTGCAGTAAGAGAGCATCCATTGGCCCAAGGCTCCCTGTTGCTCAGTGGAATTTGGCCCAGCCCCACAGCCCTGAGGGGCTGAGATAAGCTCCTGCCTCATTGCCCACGGCTGCAAGCTAGGTCTGGGCACAGCCATGGGACAGTCCTGCCTGCTCACTGCCCCTCAGACCTCGGGTCCTGGCAGGAACACGGGCCCTGTTCTGCCCCATGGGTCTTGCTGGCCCAGGGAGAAGAAGTGTCTCCCAGCTGGGGCAGTACTGCACTGAGTACCACGACCTGCACGCTCTCAGCAGCAGCAGGAACTGGAGAGTGGTGCAACTGGGAGCCAAGATGAAGAGGCTGATGCAAGGAACAGAGGAACGCAAGGCAAGCAGCAGACCTGGGCATGATGGCATCATAGAGCCCTGCTCTGGTCCTGCCCACCCAGGCTTTGGGTTTCAGGCACTTGAAGCTACAATTGTGCACCAGTACCACCACCTCAAGAAGGTGAGGCTGGATGCAGGACATCTCCAGGTTTCTTCCTGGACGTGATCCATACATTTATTTTTTCCCCTCTAGACTTATCCCAGCTAGCAGCAGAAGAATCCCTGTGAGTATCTCCACCAAAAGCTGTGTTACATCAAAAGCCTGATTCTGCAGTTTGAAAGAAGCAGGACCTCCTAGGCAAATTGCTGCTGCAGTTTTTTCCTTGCTCATCCAGACCTGTGTCTGAAGCAGTGCCGGCTGCTCCAGCTGCCCTGAAGCACCTGGGCCCAGCTCATTCCCTGCTCCCTGCAGGGCCATGGCAGAACCAGGCATGTGGAGATCTTTTGCTCAGGCCAGCTTGGGGGAATGTGTTACTTTGGGCGATGGCTTCCCTCTTACACAGGACCAGCTCTCCATGCAGGTCTCACTGAAAGCAAGGTCTGTAGCCATCCTGTTTGCCAAGTATTCCAGGCAACAAATCTACAGATCCTTCCTCAAATGCCTGTTTCTCCTCAATTGAAGCTCAGTACCTTCAGTGCAGTTGCAGCAGTGAGGGACATCTGGGCAGCCACCAGCACAGCTCTTCCTCATCCTCTGTCCCTCCTGCCAGACAGGTTCCCCAGGCCTGTGCTAACTTCACCCAGGCTGCTCAGCACCAGCAATGATGCTGTGGGGCAAACATGCTGAAGAGTTTTACCTGTGTTCAGTGCCCCAGCTGCCACCAAGTTAACAGTCACAGACCAGAGAGCAAAGCCAGGATCAGAACTACTTCCCTGACTCTCTTTGGCTTGATGGAGGGCACTGCCCTGCCCACCAAGGAAGCAGCATTTCAATTTGCTGTTACATGGGTAACTGTCAGCTGTCAGTGGAGCTTGTCATGTTCCTTTTCCTTGCAGCAGTGCCTGGAGCCCACAGCCAGGTGCAGGGCTCCTGCCAGTCTGTGCAGGGACCACTAGACATCACATGCTCCGCCAAAGGTGCCTCGACACCTGCATGCATTAGGGGACAGAGCACCTGCCACAGCAGCAGAGCACAAGAAGGTAGATGGGGTTTGAGATACTAATGTAGCTGGGAAAGAAACTGTTGTACTGCACAGCTACTGTAGTCAAAGTACACCCTAAGCCTTGTATGAGCTACTGTACCTGGAGAATTCCAGCAGCAAAACACAAGGTACCCAGGCTTTGAGTTGTGGGGGAGGAATCCACAGAGAAAGGAAGCTCTGGCTCTTGCCATGGTAACTGCTGCCATGCAGCAATACTTTGAGTGTGCTGAGCCTCACTCCAACTTGCATGCAGTCCAGGAACCCAGAGCCAGGGCAACAGCCCCTACCTGGTCAGCCCATCTCCTTCCTGCCCTTCCCAAAGGAGAGCAGAACACCCTCAGATGGTCAGTCACAGCCCACACCACATGGCCTACTCCTCCCCCTCCTGAAGAGAAACCCACAGCTACCAGCCTGTTTCTTAGAAGGAGTAATTAACTGGTCTTATCTGCCCTCACCACAGCCAAGCACCAGTCTGTGACAAACACCCTTGGCCCTGGCCCTACCTGTGTTTGGGCTATAGGTAGTAACACTCCTTCCCCTACACCTGACTACGCCTGCACCAGCTTCAAAGCTGATTTATTGCTGCTGCTGAGTGAGGCCCTTGCCAGCCTGCTCCACGTGCCTGCACTGCTCCAATCCAACAGTCACAGTGAACATCACATACCTCTGAACTTGCTAGGGCAGCACACACAGACAGCAAAGGCACTTGTGACCAGAGCCCCCCAGTCCAAAACGTGTGTAAATGCAGCACCTGAAGCCCAACACATTGGGACAGCTGTTGCTGCTACATTCTAGAGGGGCTCTGGCAGCTGAGGAAAGAGGAGAATGGGCTAAAGGCTGAACTCAATGGCTAGGAGGGCTCACTGCAGGGAACAACTTGCAGCAGGAAGCTGCTGCCTATGCAGAGCAGGATCCCATTGTTAGGTCTGATGGGTTGCCCCAGGACAGGGACACTTGGTCTTAAGGGGGTCATTTTATTGTTTCACTTCTCCAAATGTACAAAAAAAATTAGAAAATAACTGTACCCCCACCCCCTCCCAAACCACAAAACAAACCAGCCTGGGGAGCCCCACAACAGTGCAGCTAAGAGACGGCAGGAAATTAAACGTTACTAGATACAGCAGCTGGGGCCCCTCGGCCCACATGGCCACTGGCTCTCCACAGCCCAGAACTGGCCCCAGTCTGACCAGTGCTTCCCCAATTCACACAGAGCTCATCCTGATAAGGTGGCAAGTAGGTACTTTACAAATCCTCCTTCACCTTCTTCTTGGATTTCTTGGATTTCTCTTCCTCCTGCAGCACGGGAGTGTTGGTTGCCTCCCGCTTCAGGTAGCTGATGAAGTCACTCACTTCTCTGCCCCCCTGCAGAAAGCAAACGACAGTCAGGCAGGACCTGCACCCATCACAGGCTTCCTCTCTCCTCAGGGGGGTTCAGGTGCCAAGGCAGGAGACCCAGGTGACTGCAAGCAGACTTCTCCCCAGGACCTGCAGCACAAAGTACGACACTCCCAGCAGGTACCATCAAGTGTGTTCCCAGGGTAACAGGACACGGTGCCACCCCCAACTCCAAAGAGGCTTGAGTGTGATTTGAACACCTGGATGCTCTTCACTTCTTTACAAAGCACCAAGAACAGCAAAATACTCACCTCATACTTCTTTGGACTCTGCTTCTTGCCAGCTGGAGCAAAATAGATGGTGGGGAAACTGGAGAGAGAGAAGAAACACATGAGCTCCTGACATGCTCTGATTTCTATCAGACCAGCCCCAACTGAAGGGACTCACATCCCACACTGCCCTGGTTTAACATGGCAGAGCTTCAGTGGCTCTGAAGCACCAGGTGTGGCCTCCAAGAGCTGGGCCACACCCACAGATATGGCTGAGCTCACAGGTTCAAGTTCACTAGCTGAACTGCTTTTGGAGCAGCGAGCCTGGATTTGTTTTCACACTGCCAGGAACAGAATCACAGCAGATTCCAAAGTAGCAGGACAGACCTCCAGGCAGAGCCAGGACACCAGAATCCTGGAGAAGCCAGGCAGATCAGTGTATTTTGTTTTCACTCTTGACTTCTCCACATCAAGCCATTGCCCAGCAGTCACCTAGCTATTGCCTAGCAACCCCCACACTCTTCTCCGTGAGGCTCTTTCAGCTCTTCAGTGCTGTGGCTGAGGTCAGACAGAGATGGACTCATGCACTGACGTGCTGTCACAGCAGTCAGACCTACCCTCGGACTTCATAGGGAGAAGGCACATCATTGGCTGTAGCGTCCATTTTGGCAATGATGATATTGGGATCTTTGCTGAGCTGTGGGTAGAAAGAATCCATCAGCAACCAATTCCAAAATCCAGGAACCCAGCACTCAGCACAATCTGGGATAGTGGTGTCAGAGGACAGTGCACAGGGAATGCCACTTCACCAACCCTCACTAGATGGGAGACTATCATCACGCAGAGGGAAAAGACCCAAAACCAAACTTGGGCAGTTGAGGCCAGTCACTGAATCAGGGGATATTCCTCTGCCCTAGCCAAGAACACAGACTAAATATACCAGTGGGGTTGCTACCACAGATCCTGCTGCGAGATACCTGCACTCTCCAGAGAGACCAAAACTTGTAGTCCTCAGGAAGGCACAATTATGCCCCATTATCACAGAGGCTAGAAACAACCTGCAGGATCATTTAGTGCTGCAAAATTCTAGTTTACATTTGCAAAAGTCTCAGACTTACCTTCTCCCCCAATTCTTTGTATTTGGGCTCCAGATTCTTGCAGTGGCCGCACCACGGTGCGTAGAACTCTATCAGGACATCTTTGTCTTGTGCGTTAACAATTTCATCAAAGTTCTCAGCCACCACCACCTGTAAGGTTTGATCACACCAGTTAGTTCCTTCCAAGTCAGAGATGAGGCTGTGATATGACACGGTCCACACACTCCACCCAAGCCTAGGTCTCCCACACCTGCAGAGCAAGCAGCAGAACAACCAAACATAGCACTCCTCATCTTCATCGTGCAGGTAAAAACCTGCCATAAGTTACCAGCACTACCTCCAAGTGAGGTCTGCATATGGTCTCCTTGCAGGATGATAAAGCCATTTCTTTTTAATCCCAGCAAGCAATCGGCCTAGCAGGACTGGCTGAGGCCATCCCCATCCCCTCAAAAACATCCGTGAATCCTGTGACTCGCACTCCTTAAAGGCATTCATCAAAAAGCCAGGCCAGGGAATGCTCTTACTCAGGGCAGAATCGCCTGGGAGGATGAAAGGCAGGAATTATACCAGATCCCTAGGATGAGATGAACATGGAGATCCCTAAAATAGTGCAGTCACAACGAACAGGAAGACCATGCCACTGGGGAGCACAAGCAAGGAGGGCAGGCCTTTGTGTAATCCCTGGAAATCTGGATGCTGCTGCACTCATGAAGCATGTAACTGCTGTGGCCAAGCAGCAGCTGCTATGCTGAGAGAAAAAAACAGAACCCAAGCTGCATGTCTCCCTTGCCTCAGAAAGCTGCAGTGGAACACGGGAGTGAGTAATTCCTCTATCACCACAGAGGCCTCTTGAGCTGCCACCATGCCACGCTACCAGCACTTCACATAGGCACAGGAAGCTGCTGCTGAGCAGTGTCTCTGCAGCCATAAGCAGCACTCACCTTTACGGGGCCATCGTTGCTTTCAGGGACAGGCTCTGATTTCAGGTACTTTTTCAAGTTTCCATCAAAGTAATCTTGCAGGAATCTCTCCAGAGCCTTTCCATCGCGGCTAAAAGAAAAGTGATGTTACAGCCATTATCACACACACAGGATGAGAGGGGGAAACTTTCAAGGCTTATTTAAGCTCCTTCCACCCACACAACAGATGCCACCTGCATCTCTGACAGCACCAGTCTGGGGCTGGCTTAGCAGACCCCAGAACAAGTGCAAGGATGTCCTTAAGGGCTCTGACAGGAGGCTGGATGCACATCCCATTCAAAGTTTTAGGCCTTCCAGCATCCTTCAGGTTTTTTTCAAAATGAAAGGTACAACTATTTCTTCTGGCCTTTATTGCACCCTAATTCCTAACCAGACATTTCAGTACCTTGAATTAAATTCTCTCCCTTTGTATAAGAGGAGGGGCTGGAAGAGAGAGGAAAACACATGAGCAGGAGCCATTTTGACCCCGCACTTATTTCTTCCAGCTGGAACATCGAGCTTTCCTGTTTCCTCCAAGCTAACAAAGCTTGGAGGAAAGCTTTGTTAAATCATCTGGTCAGAGACCTCTAGACCAAAGTCCATCAAGTGAGGCCCACTACCACCAAGTTCAAGAACTCACGAGAACTCTTCTTGCATGACATATTTATCTCCTTTGGCAGTTCTGATGGCAACGACGGGGGCCTCGCCCACACTGCTGTCCAGACCAAACTCAGAAAGCTCATGGCCAAAGGTTTTCCGACTGGCAACAGCATAAGACAGTTTGTGGCCAGCATCCAAGAACTTCTTTGCAATCATCATAACTCTGAGGGGAAAAAATAACAAACAAAACCACAAAGCATTATTTCTTGGAACATTTTCTTCCACATGATGTAACACCCTTCAAGATGACGTGCACATCGGACTAGAAATTCAGTGGCACAAAGTGCTCTTCAGAGCCAAGTCCTGTAGAAATGGTGCTGAGAAGCAGACCAGTAAGCTTATGTCTGTGGTGACTGAGGCAAGTGTTGTGTGTTTCCACCCTCCACCTGCGTGACCCCAGGGTCTCAGGCACGAAGAGCAGAATTGCACACCACAGTACTGAGGCAGTTTGTGGGTAAGGTCTAAGTCCCTAAGGACCAGGGATCCAGGAGCAATCACGCAGGGTTTCAGAGGACTGTCACCCGAGCTATGGAATCACAGCAAGGCAGGAACAGTCCGAGGCTGATTTACCCCCCACCACTCCCACCTGTTGCGCCAGTAGTTGGATCCCTTCGCGTTCTTCTCATAGTCAACATCGTAGTATGCCACCAACAAGTCCTTGCCCTGGATCAAGTCTTTGTTGTCTTCAGTCATGTGTGGGCAGATGCCAAAGCTGTCAACGAGAGAGGTATTAGCAGAGTCCACGACCCCCAAAACGGGCTTGACACAGCACACTTGCTTCCCATCCAGGAGTGTTAAATGCCAGAGATCCATCAGGCCTCAGGAAGAAACACTTTGCTCATTCCTGTACCAGGTTATTCTGAGTCAAATCTCCATCTCCAGCCACATCAGTGGCTAGAGCTGACCCAAGTAAGGCCAAAGCTAGCACAGTTCTCACAGGTTCAGTTTCTAAACAGAATCATGGTTAGAATATGGAGAGTGCATGCCAACAGCCAGGCCGGGATTTCGAGAAGGTGTCCCCAAAGGGAAACAGTGCCAAGACATGCAGCAGGAAGCGACAGCAATGCCAGCTGGGAAAATAAGCTCTGACAGGGACAAAGTCAAATGGGGCCAGTCTGTCACATCTGCTGCTGAGGAATCACTCACATGTTCTCCTGGATGAATTTCTTAATCTTTCCACTGGTGATTTTGTCTTCTGGATACTTGATAGAGCTCTCCTCAAACTTGTTGGTCAGACGTGGAGGACGGAATAAGACTATACCTCTGCAAGGAAGCAGGTATCGTGAATTAGTTCAAAGTGTCCCTGGGAGTCCAAGGACAGCAGGCAGATGAGGCAAGAACCCAATCTCCATTGACAATCCCCGCTCATCATTCATAGCTCAAACAACACTGTCTAATTTCTTGGTGGCACTAGTGCATTAGGTGTACCTGTCAGAGCCTTCCCCATGATTCAGACAGGCCACAATGAGAAACAAAACTCTCATCGTAACAAGGAATATGGAAGCAAAATGTCTCTGTTGAGATACTCTCCACCCAGAGGCAGACATGAACGCTTCAGAGCCTGCAACCATTTACACCTTTCTATCTCAATTCAAAATAAACACCACTTGGGTGTGTGTCACTTGGGGAAGAAACCAGACCTTAAGTCACGTTTAGAAAGTGAAACAAGTTAACAACTGGCATCCATGAATTTGTTCCAAATGCCTCAAGACCAAGGAATCTTTGTATTAAGTAACTTACTCTCCATCTTCCCTGTACTTCTGCACCAGCTGCTCCTCAGTGGTGTGTGCAAAGCGGTAGTTATCCCTGAGGCTGTTGGCTGCTTTCATGAACTCCGAATAAGCATCCCCAGATGCATCACCAAAGAAGCCTGCAGCAGAAAGGCACACTGTGACCTCAAACCAACCCAGCTGCAGACCCTTTGCAGCTCTCAGCATTTTTCTCTACAATGTACTGGGATCTGTCCTGAATCCAGTCCTCCAATGCATGTTGAGGTCTTTACCTTCGGCAGCTTCTCTCTCATTTTTTGGAAGGTCCTTGCACCCCCTCCTTTCCAGCAGCAGAAAGTTACTCAGGAGAAGCCCAACTTGGTCGTTCAGCCAAGGACAACTGTCCCTTGAACACCCAGACATCCACTGGTGACTGTGTAACAACAGCCACCGGCACTTAATAACAGTAAGTTTAGGAATGCTGATTAATACTCGTGTGGTTATACCTACAAGATGGCACCTGATCTGCACCATCTGGTGTTGCCACATGTAACCACAGACACATCACCCGATGCCAACAGCCCTTCGGTGCCACCAGAGCAATAAATGCACCTTCCAACAACCCAAAGCTACCTGTTGCCAGCCAGCGAAGAAAGCAATAACCTTTGGAAAGTATATATACTGTGGTGCCAGGGGAGCCAACAAAGCCAGATGGCCATGGAAAAAAAACAGTTTGGAAGGAATACCCAGAGGTCCTCAAGTCCAATCTCCCGCTTGAAGCGGGACCAGCCCCAGGCAGACTAGGTTGCTCAGAGCTTTGTCCAACTAAGTTGTGAAAATCTCCCAGGCTGAATGTTTTAAAATCCCTCTGGATACATGTTCTAGGGCTTTATTGTTCTCATTACCAGCAGTGTTCCTGTTCACGTCCATCTGGAATTTCTTTTGCTACAGCCTGTGGTACTGCCTCTGATCTTTCCACGCAAGCTCCCAGAGCCCAGCGCCCACTCATTTCACGATGCACTACCTCTACTCACCCACGACAGAAGCATCTTTATCGCCAATGAACTTCTCAAACTCAGCCACAGTACTGAGAGCCACCGAAGCAGGTCCCGCCTGTTTCTTGAGATGGCTGACAATCCCATCTTGAAAGATTAGTAAAATAATTAAAGGGATCAATACCAAGTTCCACAACACATTTTTCAAGCTCCCCAAACTAAAAATTGTTTCTGGAGAATCCATACACATCTCCCCTACAATAAATATGTGAACTGAAGGACTGCTACCATCAGCTTCACAGAGGAACTTTCTACCATCCCGGGAACTAGGAGCTAATGTGGAAACCTTCACCTTTAAAGGAGAGCTTTAAGTGAAAATAAACAGCCCAGGCTTTGCCAGTACAGAGTTCTGGAAACAGTAACGGGTTGGGGGGTGTATGTGTCAGTGGGAACCTTCTCTAAATCCCTGAACACTAGGCTGTTACATGTGGACCTGCCTCCTGCAGCAGTTCAGCAAGCCAGATGCCGCCAGCCAGCTCTTACCTGCTGTTCTGGGCCCATCATAGGTCCCTGCCTCTTCTCCATCTCGAAAAATCTTTAATGTGGGATATCCACTGACTCCATACTTGTTACAGGTGTTGGAGTTCGCTGTACAGTCAACCTAAAGGAAAAGAAACCTTGCTACTCCGACCGAGACCCAGCCCTAACACACCCAACCCAGCCAAGGGACTAGAGGGATCCGTCACACACCGCCTGGTGCTGGACAGCCCAGACTGGGAAAGAGGTAGCACAGGTATAATGAGAAGCCCAGAAAAATATTTGAGAAAATATTGGAAAGACTAAATAGTTTCAAGCTTGACCAGACTACACACCAAAAAAAATACTAGAAAGGACAGCTTCTTGCAATCAATGACAAGGAATTTCTCAGCACCTTGTCAATCCTAAAGTTCATATAACACCTGAAGAAAACAGGCTGACCTGACCAGGACGCCATGGTGCCAAGACTCCATGCCACTTCCCGTAAAGGAAGACAGAGGTTCTGACTTGAGAAAACTCTACAAGTTTTGTGGCAGAAAAGAAAGCTCTGCTCAGCAAGCCTCAGTGGGTATGTGAAGCACGGTGCTCGCTCTCAGCCTCATCACACAGCTCAGAGCAGGCCTATTTCCCCGGCTGAGGCGAGCGCTCACACACCCTCTGCACACTACCTGCGCGGCTGCGGCCCTGCAAGGATCGGCTTCCAGATTATTTCAGGGCTCCAAGGCATCAAAGAAACGACGCCAGTCGGACCTGCAGAGCAGAAGTCCGGTCGCTGGCCGCCCCCCGGTCGGCCCCAACGCGGGAGCCTGTGCTCACCTTCACTAGAGGCACGATCCCCTTCAGCCGGGTCGCGGCCGACTCGTACTCCGGCGCCAACCGCTTGCAGTGCCCGCACCTAGGGGCACGGAAGGGAGTCAGACCGGCCGAGTACCCGTCTCGGCCCGCCCCCGGCCTCCCAGCCCCCAGCGGCCCCTCACCAGGGCGCGAAGAACTCCACGAGCACCAGCCCCGGGCGCTCGGCCAGGCCACTCTCGAAATCGGCATCGCTGAGCTCTATCACGTCGGAGGCGCGAGCGCCGAGGGCGAGCAGCAGGAACAGCAGCAGCGCGGCAGGCAGGGCCCGCGGCGGGGGCCGGGGCGCGAACATGACGGCGGGAGCGGCGGGTCCGGCGGGTCGAGGAGCGGCGGGTCCGGGAGCAGCAGCTGAAGAAGTGCCGGGGCCGCAGCCGGAAGTCCCGCCCCCGCATCCGGATCTGCCGTGTGGCAGCTCCTGATTGGGCGGTACGTTACGCGTGCGCCGGCCAATGGACTGCCGGCAGCGGGGGCGGGGCCTCCGCNCGCCTGCCCTTGCCCCGGCCGGGACCGGGGGCCGCGGAGGCTGCCCGGGGCCGCGCGCTGCCGAGTGCGCTGTCGGTCTTCGGGGGCTTCGCTGACCTGATGGATTTTGCATTAACCCCGCCGTGGCCACCACGTGTGTATCGCGCAGTGCCGGCCCAGCGGTGACATGTGCCCAGCACATTCCGCACGACAGCGCTCGGCTCGCTGCAGGCTCGCCTGCTGGACTCACCGAACCCCGCATTTTCGCTCACCGCCCCTCACGCTCTGGCCCTGGGGCAGTCCGGTGTTCCCCCGGCCCCGAGCCAAACCGGGGAGCGGGTCTTTTCCCCACAACCCCATCCGTCGGCATTTGCGCCTTCTGCTGGGATCTGCCGTCGGAAGGACCCCGGTCTGTGCCATCCCTGCCGGGGTGCTCGGCTCACCCCCAGCTTTGACCAGGCGCAGCCTGCTCCCAACTCGTGCCACCTTGCCCCGGTACCGACAGGGTCTGGGGCTGTCCTCGCACAAAACCCCGATTCTCACCTCCCAGCGCCACCTCCCTTTGCAGCGCGCCGGGCAGCTTAGGTGGGCCTTGGGGGACAATGCATCAGTCGGGGAAACGTTTCCGGTACCCCCGTTTCCGCCTCATCATCCGTTTCTCCTTGGAGCCCACGTGCTCCTGACCCGGCCTTGTCAACAGGTCCTTCCCTCTCACCGCTGAGTTTTAGCAACTGCTCCCAGTATCCCCAGAGCTGATGACTGGGGTAGCCGTTCTCAGGTGCTCACCTCCTGCACGGGGGCAGCCGGCTGGGCTGTTGCTGGCATTTTTGTTCCCAGTATTGAGCTGCACCCGCCGGTCGGCCCCAGGGCTGCGGGAAGAACCCGTGTGACGTCTCTGACTTCATCGTCGCCATTGCGGCAAAGAGCCCTGGACCCCGACCGCCTCCCGGGAAGCGCTGTGCGACNCCCCGCCACTCGGCCCGATGCTGCGCGCCCCGGGGCCGGCAGGGGGCGCTGCCCACCGCCCCGGCAGCGCTGCCCGGGCTGGGACGTTCCTCTCCGGCCAGCGTGGGGCAGGCAGGGCCCCCGGCCGGGCAGTGTCCACAGCCCTGGGCAGTGCCCTGCCGCCCCGCTGCCTCCGCCCCTGCCGGGTTCCCGTAATCAATAATGCACAAGCTCGGCACCGTTTGCGGTGGTGAGGCTGGCGCCGGCCTCGGGTTAGAGCCCAGAACCGAGGCCAGCGGGAGTCAGCTCTGTCGCGCCCTGGGCGTCCGGTCCCGGCGGCAGGAGCGGCGTGAGCAGGCAGGGACCGGGCAGGGTCCCGTGCCGGGGATGTATCAGATGTGTCACAACTCCGTCTCGGCGGTCTGTGGGACAGGGGTCTCTGAGGCTGCCAGTATCGGAGGAAGGCTGGGAGCCGTTGCGAATGCGGGAGCGGCGGGGGCTGGAGCCGGGCTCCGGGGCCGTACTGCGGGAGGTGCCGGTGCGAGCCCTGCGGGACCTCGGACATCTCCCTCTCGCTCGCTCCTGCTGCCCGCAGGACGCAGAAATGGCTGCTTCCCTTCCCAGCCTGGGGATGCTGCTTCTGCTGGTGCTGTGGGACCCCAACCCCGGTGAGTGAGAACAGCCCTTCGGGAGCGCAGGCACCGCGGATAGATGCCTGGTCGAGGGCCGGTTCTGCTCCCTCATCCCTTGCTACTCTAAAGCCGTTCCCCTCTACTGGGCGGGCCCAGGGAACGACTCCCAGGGCAGACACCCGCTCCCGGGGGGGCTGCTCTGCACTCCCGATAAGATGGCCTCTTCCTGCAGGAACTGACTCGGGACAGACCGGTGCTGCACTCCGACACCTCGTGCCCGTCCCCGCGTCCCGAGCCTGACCGCTACGGAGCAGCGACATTCCGGCTGTGACATAGGCCCGGGCCCAACGACGCGGTGGACCCCCGGCCCTCAGACATAGCCTGCCTAAGGAGCTGGATCCTGCGGGGGCTCCGCCGGCGAGGAGGACCGCCTTGACTTCGAGGGGCGCACGGTGGGCAGCGGAACAGCTTTCCGGCGCCTGGCGAACGAACAGCGGGGCCCGGTGCGGCTGCCGCTCCCATTCTTCGGCTTCGCCCACGGGCGACCTCACCCGGCGCTCCGGGAAGCACTGGGAGCTTCGAGCTGGCCGGGCTGGGATGTGAGAGCGGGACACTAGTCCTGGACCGTGCGGATCCCCTCGGAGCGGCGTCCCGGGGCCGCGGGAGGCCCTGCTGCGGACGACGGCGCTGGCACTGGGGGCCCCGCTGCCCGCTAGCGACGGGGTCCGCGCCCGCTCCCGGTGCTCAGTACCGCCTGACGGCCGCGCTCTTCCCGCACGGACGCTGCCACAGCTGCTGCTCTAGTGAATCGGACCGCCGCACGGCCACGTCGTTCACCGGGAGCCTGGTGAGTGCGGAGCTGCTGCGGCGGGGCGGCTCCGGCAGCGCGGCGGAAGCGGCCGCTCCTGCGTGCGGATTGGGATCGGACGTGAGCCCTGCTGGGTTCCCTGACAGGACGGGACGGGACAGGCAATGAGCCATGCCGGCTGCCCCGGCCATGGGCAGAGGGCCCCGGTCCGCAGACACCGGCTCCTCCGGGCCGCACCGGATCAGCGGCTGTCGACCAGGTGCTCTCTGCCTTTCAGGGGCTTCCGCCACAATCTCAGCTGGGACGCCCGGGCTTGGCGGCCGGGGTGCTCCCTGCCCCGCCGCCTTTCCCCGGCTGCCTCCAGCCCCGTTCCCCGGGAAGCAGCGGCTGTGCCCTGGGGCCAGGCTTCCCTCCTGCCGCCTGCACTGGAGGCTGTGTGCAACGACAGCGTCCCCGGGCTGCCGGGCGTCTCCAACTTCATCGTCTTCCTCTACTGCAACCTGTTCAACAGCTTCCGGGGCTCCGGCCAGCGCCCGGGGGACCCGGGGGCCGCCTGCGTCAACGCAGCCTGGTACCTGTCTGCGGGTGAGGGGTGCTCGGCGTGGGTCTGTCTGCCGGGAGCGCGACCCAGCCCAGTTCAGTGCCACGGTCTGCAGCAACACCTTCCCTGAGGGAGAACCTCGGGCCCCAGCAAGCCGTACTGGAGCGGCTCTTTGCGCACTCGGCTCGGGGTCTGCTGGGGGCCCAGCACCTGCCCTCTGGGTGCACGCTCGGAGGGCGCCTGGAGCTGCTTCCCGGGAAGCCGCGTGCTCTGGGGCACCCAGCTCTGGAGCAGTGCGAGCCGTGAGATTCTGCCCACCAACCTCCGGGCGTGGCACTCTCAGCTGTGCGGCGGTCCCCGGCCCCGGGCGCAGATGCCCAGTGCCTCAGAGCTTGGGAGCAGACCCCTGCTCCTCTGAGGGCCGGAGCCTGTGGGTGTGGGGGAATGCCAGAATTTCTGGGAGCTGTGCAGGACTGTGTGTCCCAGCTGCTTCCAGGAGCTGGTGTGCACCAACGCCTCCCTCCTGCAGCTGCTGGGTCACCCCCAGCCTGTGGCCAGGGTGCATCGCCAGGGTGCCCTGCCTGGGAGATGCTGCCTTCTGCAGCATCCTGCCTTTGTCCCCCATACTGGACACTGTGGAGCTCTGGCCAGCCCCAGCTGCCTACCTGCTGGGGCTGTCCTCGCAGCTCTCACGGTGCCAGGGGGAGGCTCCAGGCTGAGCCCCCCAACCCAAGGTACCTCCGGTGCCTGCTTGACCGTAGCCTGGTCCTGTCCAAACAAGAGGAGGCTGAACAGGTGGCCGGGGAGCAGCTGAGTGAGGCCGTCCTCCTCTCCAGCCTCCTGGATAACACCTCCTTCTGGGACTTGCTGCGCATCCACAGGCATCTGGTGAGCTGTGGGCCAGTACCTGGGATGGGAGCACAGGGCCTTGGCCAAGAGGGAGCTGCTGAGCTCCCCCCATTGAGTGGGGCAGTGCTGAGGCAGCAAGCGAGGGTCTCCCCAGGTGCAGGACAGCAGTTGGGGTGACGGACCCAGGGAGCCCTCCCACTGGCTGCGGGCTTGGGCCAGGGTGCAGGCCACAGTTCTTGCGCAGTGGCAGCCATGGTGGGAGCAGGACTGGTGCGTGTGCTCTGCTCAGCCACCAGTGGTTGGGAGCGGCCAGCCCCAGGCTGCGGGGCAGAGCTCTGGCTTAGGGTGAAGACTCCCCTTTGTCTCTGCGTCCTTATCCTTGTAGCAAGGCTGCCACAGACCCACTGTGGGACGCTGAGCAAGGAGCTCTGAGGGAAGGTGTGGATTGCACAAGCAGTGCAATCTTGCTCTCTCCTGCAGCCTATGCTCTGGGACCTGCTCCAGGACAGCGAGGATGCTCCTGCCTTCAAGATCCTGGTGCAGGCACTGCCCATCCTGGATAGGCTGGCTACAGCCCATCCACCATCCTGAGGAGCATGGGGCCCACTGGCTCCTGCTCTCCCACTGCCTGGGTGCTCAGACACATTTCCCACAGGAGTACCTTCACATGCCAGAGGAGACCTTCCAGGGTCTGCTGCTCAGCATGGGACCAGGGCTTCCTGGCCCTACTGCACCGCTCCTGGTACCAGCTGCATGGGGAGGTGGCCAGGGTGGTTGGGATGGGGCAGGGGGTGCAGAGCCCATGTGTGGTGGTTCTGAAGCCTTGCGATGGGGGGGAAATCCGAGCGGTGCCTCTGCAGGGGGACGGGGCGCTGGGAGGTCAGTGGGGTGGTGAGTACTGGGGTAAGAAGAAGCCTGAGCCATGGCTACAGCAGCGCACGTTTATGGGGTCTGACCTGACGCATTGTGGGTAACAGGATGCAGCGACATGCTGGGCACAGAGATCGCACAAGCTACAGGGGGACCCGGGTCCCACAGCGCTGGCGCTGCCACAGTCCCACTCAGTGCCGGAACTGCGGCAGCGGCGAGGGGATGCGGATATCCTGCCCCTTCTCCAGCCGCCGCTCGCAGTCGATCAGGTAGTTCACACCATCTATCACCAGCTGCACCAATTCCACCTGCACCGGGAGCATAGATGAGGGATTGGTGATTGAGGGACTGTGCTGGGAGCCACACCGGTAAGGCACTTGGCCAGTCCTGCTGCATGCAGGGTAGGCACTGCCACTCCCAGCACCCACATGCTGGCCCCAGCACACGGCCCTGGGGCTGCATGGGCACTGTGGGCCTGTCATGCAGACACATTCCAGAACCTCCCTCCTCAGCTCCGTCTGGCACCCACCTCTGACCTCCCCAGACGGTCCAGGTTGGAGATGTCAAAGATGCTGCCTTTGGCCGCAGTGTCCACACCACCCGTCCCACGTTTCTGTAGCCGGAGGTTCTCTAGGATCTTAGGGAAGCGGCTGTCCTGGTGCCCAGAGAAAGTGTCAGTGCTCAGCAGGACCAGCAGCAAGGGAGTCAGGGCTCTGCAGCCGGATGCTCCCTGAAGCAGCACCCTGCTGCTCACAGGATCCTGTCAGTGGGTCACCAGCCCCACCCAGAGTCCTGCCCTGAGCAGACCCAGGCTGACACTTGGGACCCGGGCCTCTCCAGCCAGGAATGCAGGCAGGGGCTGGACCCCATGCCTCCTGGGGGAACCTGAGCGTGGTCCAGGGCTGGGTCCCATGCTGTCTTGCACCTTTGTGGCTGATCTCCCCACAGTCCTAGCCTGGCTCCCCACAAAACTGGCCATGGTAATACCTTGCTGAGCAGTGGCAGCTTGATGTGGACACCTGCTCGCAGCCCCGTGCCCAGGTTAGAGGGGCAGGTCAGGATGTAACCCAGCCGCTCATTCCACATGAACTCCCAGCCTCGGTCCTGGATTAGCCGCTCCACCTGAATTAGAGGCACAAGCAGTTTTTCAGCCCTGGCCATGGAGCACCCAGTCCTGGCTGTGCGCAGAGGGCCAGCACCACAGGAGCCCTGCCCGCCCCTCTCTGCCTGTTCATGGGGCTGGCACAGCAGAAGCTGTTGGACACTCACCTCCTTTAGGCCCCGGCAGAACCGCTCAAAAACACGCTTCATGTTGCCCCCCTTCTCCATGGAGATGACACGTGTGTGGTCCTCCTCATTGATCCAGATCAAGAAGGTCTTCTGGTGGTTGTGCCTAGGGACAGGGCAGTGTTTGGCTGTGCTGGAAGCTTGCAGAGACCTCGTGCCCACTCAACTGTGCCCCTTCTGCCCCTGCCACCATGGTGCCAGTGCTGCCCTTGGTTCCAGTGTGCTGACTGCACCAGGGTGGGCAGCCAGGAGATGCTCCTGGAGATGGGCCAGTGCCCATCCACATGCATCACTGCTGGCAATGGGAGCTGTCTCCAGTGCCTTGGGCACAGGCGGGCACCAGCATGGTGGTGACCTAGCCTGGACTGGGGACAGGAGCATGGCTCCTGCACCATGCAGGCAGCAGGAGGGGGCTGTGAGGCATGGGGTGTGCGCTGGAGGGCTGGATTAGGTGCAGCTGGAGCTGGGGACCATGTGCGCTCAGGAGATGTTCTCCATATAAAGGCACGGTGTCAGTGAGGGTGGCACGGGCGGACGCGTGTGCCGGCTGTTGCTCTGCGGGAGTGTGGGATGTTGCATGGCTGTGCAAAGATGCTGGGAGGGAGCAGTAAGATGCGACTGTGGCAGGCTAGGTTTGGTGTCACGTGGAGTGTGCAGAAGCCAGGAGGAGTGCTGGGGATTGCCCAGGGAGCAGAAGGCAATCACACGTTTTTGGCAGCCTTAGAGTGCAAGGTGCTGCAGGATGGTGAGAGCAGGAAGGATTGACAGCTGCAACTGGCTCCACAGTCCCCCTTCCCAGTACCATGCTGTGGTTTGTGTAGGGAACAGTAGACTGCTGACAGTGGTGCACAAGGAGCCCGCAGGTGAGGCCACAGAACCCATGGCGAGCACAGCCCAGGGGCACTGGTGCCACGTGCCAGGGTCTGTGGTGTGGCAAACACGGGAAACGTGAGTGGCAGGGCTGAGATGGATGGAGCAGTAGCATTCCCCCCCCATCTCTGCCCTGCGCCAGGGCAGATCCTCACCAGATCCCTCGGGCGTCAGGCCAGTCCCGAGCCATTCCTGCTGCTGTCAGGAGCGGGGACACCGGCTTGTCAAAGAGGAAGTGGTCCTGGAGGGAGACAGTTCATGGGCTCACCTGGGCTGCATGGCTGGAGCCAGGGCACCCTCACTGGTTCTGGTACTCCCTGTCTCACTGGTCCCAACTCCCATGCAGGAGATTCACCACGGCTCTCCCAGGCAGGAGCCGTTGCCTTCCTGGCCTGGGAGGCAGAAGGTTGCTGGTGCACAGCCCACCCTGGGCCAGGAGCTGGTGGGGCACCAGCTGAGTGCCACAAGCCCACCTTCCTCTGGGTGTGGGCAGGGACATGGGGGCAAGAGTCAGAGATGGCCATGAGCTGCTGGGGCTGAGTTCAGAGAGCTCCTGGCTCATGAGGGCTGAGCGGCACTGTGCTGTTGGGCTGCCTTGCTAGGGCAGGGGTCCCGGTTGCACAAGACCGCGGAGCTGCAAAAGGAGGATACAACCTCCCAGAAAGGCGGTGCCAGGAGGGGGTCCTGCTCTGCATGCACCTGGGGGGGAGGGCTGGCCGGGAGCTGCACTGACTCACGTCAATGAGCTGCTGTTGCTCCTTCTCAGTCATCTCGCTGAGACGGTAGTACCGGCCCGCCAGGTCCCCGGTGAGGCCGTTCAGTGCTTCCACAGTCACTTTCTCCACCTCTCGTCGCTCGGCGCGGGTGCAGGCTGGCGGCAGGCTCAGGCCACGGATGCTGCGCCCAGTCCGGACCCGGGACGAGAGCACATAGCGCTCATCGAACTGGCCAAACTTTATCTGGAATAGACAGGAGCCACAGGGGGTTTATGGGGTGGCCCTGGTGCTGGCAGGGCCCTACCCCAAAGGCCCAAGGAAGGACACCCGCGTGCAGCACCACTGTCCAGCTTCTGCACCTTTGTGGCATCCAGGTCTGTGGGGTGCTTCATGGTGCGGGGGTTGTATCCATTGTGCCGCTCCTGAATCACAGGGTCAAACAGGTCGGCAAACACCTGAAAGCAAGTGGGACAATGTACAGCAGACCCAGTGCTTCATGAAGCCCCTGCCACAAGCCCGGCAGGGCCACACTGCCAGTGTGGGGGACAGTGTGTCCTGCAGTGCAACAGCAATCCACAGGGCAAGTGGAGCAGGAGGCTGCAGGGCTCCAGGAACAGCTGCTCCAAAGGAGCCCTGTGTCCTGCAGCACATGGAGACTTTCCAGGGGCCTCTCCAGCTGCTCAGGCTGGGCAAGAGGAGGTGGGCAGTAATGCCCCAGGCTACTGGTTGTACCATGGGTACTGGGACTCCTCTGGCTGCTGCAGGCAAGGCTCTGGCTGCCACTCACCTCGTAGGTCTCCTCATCACCAGCTACGATGCCCACAGTCTTGATGAAGGGGTGCCCAGGGTTGTCGACGCCGGTCTGAATGCACTGGTCCAAGGTCCAGCCGTTTGGGGTTGCCTTGTCACAGAGCTTGGCGTAGAGGGCTGGCGTCAGGTTGCTGGCCATGCAGTTGTTGTGCTTCCGCAGGTCGGGGTACTCAGCGCTGTGGGAGGAGACACCAATGAGTCCTTTGGGGCCAGAGGACCCCAGCACTTGTGCCTGTGCTCCACAGAGACTCTTGGTGCAGGTATGGGCAGGGGAGCTCGGGGAGGGGTCAAATGCTCTGCTTGTCCACAACAGCTGGGAGCAGGGAGGCAGTTACAGGTGTTCCAAGCAAGGGCAGGGAGCAGCCCAAGCCAAGGGCTGGCACTGAACCAAGACAAGAGTCCACAAACAAATCTGGAACAGTCCTTAGGGAGTGGCTCCTTATCAAACACGCAGCAGGGCCCCAGGGTGGGAGAACCTGCCAGGTGAGCAGTGGGGCCATGTGAGTCCATCCCCACACTGAGCTGCCAGGGCAGCTGGGCTGCAGAGTGGGGGTCCCACTCCCCTTATCCTCCCTGGGGCTGCCCTGCTGCCAGCTCAAACGGAAGGGGGCTGCTCCCTGTCTGTTGATGCAGTGGGTAGGGGAGGCAGGGCATGCAGTCTGCGGGGTCCTGGCTTGCTTGGCCCCTGGACCCCCCGCGCCTCTGCCCCCCGGATGCTGCGGGGCAGGAGATTGGCTGACCCTGATCTGCAGCCAGTGGGAACCGCACAGTCCCAATGCAGTTTATTGTATTAGGGGAATGCTTTCCTCTAATCAGCTTAGTGGGAGGTTGTCCCTTGACCTCATTCCCACTTTAGACAGGCTTTGTACTTGTTCTGCGCTTACAGGGAGATTGGCAGGGCAGGACCCTGCCAGGGCTTGCCTCGGCCAAATCTCTCTTGAGGGTGCCTCCACTCACCTTAGTGGGACATGACTGGCCCTTGTCAGCCCAGGAGACCTGGCTGGTGGCTGGAGGGGGTCCTGCATCCCTGGGGACACCTGTCTCCCCTTCTGAGAGAGGCTTGCTTTGGGGGTGACATAGCTTGGGGGGGATCCATGTGAGAGAAAAGGTGCCTGGGCTAGCACAGGTCTGGTTGTTGGGAGCAACAGTTGGACATCAGCACTAGCAGCAAGTCCTGGCACCCTCCTGTGCTCAGCTCCTGCTCTTGGGCTGAGTGCTCACGCTGGGCATTGGTTCTGGCTGCCAGCACCAATCCTGTGCTGCAGTGCAGAGCCCTGTGGCTGCCACTGCCTCCTCCCCTGCGTCTGCAGGCCAAGGAATGTGGCCCTTCGCCCACAGCTTGGCTACTGCTCATGACTTCCTATGCTGTGCAGAAACAAAGGGAGGTAGGGCTCCCCTTGCATCGTGTGGGGAAGCACTAGCAGCTCCTGCCCAGACGAGCAGAAGGAGGTATTTGCTCCAGACAAGAACTCATCCCAGGGCTGAGGGGGCTGAGGGCTGCTCCCAACCCACACACAGACCTGTGCCCTGATGAGATGATCCAGCTAAGAGGCTGACGTGGCATACATGGGACGCAGCCTGCCCTGGCCTCCCTCGCTGCTTCTGCCCTTGTCATCTGCTGGCCACTGTCTCCCCAGGGTGACACACTTGTAAAAAGCATTTGCTGATCAGAATGGGACACTTGGACAGGTTCCTCCACTGCTCCAGCATGGGTCATGCTGCTCGGCATGCCAGGACCACTTGCTGTGCTTTCTACATGACAGAGGATGCCCAGGAGCAGTAGAGGTTCCTAAGGAAAGCCGGCTTACTGCCAGCAGGCAGGAGACTGCTATGGGTTGAAGCATGCTGTCTGCCACAGCTGTCTACACCTTCCCTGAGGTGTTCAGCATCCAAACCCTGAGACTCCAGGCTCTGCCTGCAGGTGCAGTGCGTGCTGCAGTGCTGACCGAGCACCTGGTTGGAATGCACCCTCCCCTGAACAGCCCCAGACCACAGCCAGCAAATCAGGGCAACCTCTCTTCAGCCTTTCTAGAGCACCTGAACTCAGCTGGATGTTGCCAGGACCAGCTAGGTAATGCCAGGGTGAAGGTCGTGAGCACCGGGCACTGTGCTTACAGAGCCAGTGGGGGAGGCTGTGTCCAGGCTGGCACTGGAGGGCTCTGGCAATGGCACCACACTCCTGCCGTGTGCTCAGAGTGTCCAGGGGTCTTCTGTCATAATGCCAAGATGATGCTGCACTTGGGCTGCTTTGACCCCTTGGTTTTGGTCCCCAAGGCTGGTTTTAAAATTACGACCCTTTCAGCACCATATATTTTGTTCCCACAAACAAAATTTTTGTTTTGTGCCACAGCACTGAGTGATATCTTAAAGGTCTTTTCCAACCTCAGTGATTCCATGATTCCACAGTTCTGTGGTATTGTGGGCTCCTGCCCGGCTGCAGGGGCTGGCAGTGTGGATGTCTGCCAGGAGTGCAACTCAGCACTGCCGCCCACGCTGTCCTGTGCTCACCTCAGCCTGCTGTCCTGCCTATGACCTCGGGGTGCAGCTGCCCGCAGCAGCCGCCCTCTCTGCCCTTGTGCAAGCAGGTGCCTCACCCCAGAGCAGACCTGCTCAGCAGCCAGGAGGGATTATTAGCCCGTCGTCTACTGACTAGGCAGCTTCTCCAGAAGTGACAGCCACCTGCACCTCCCCACAGCTCTTCACCTCTAATCTGGCAGCCTCCAGTGCCCTTCCTGGCATCACTGGCTTGCGGTGCCCAGGCAGTCCCAGCCGCACGTGGCCTCTGGAGAGGCATGGGGGTGTGTGGGTTGAGCAGCAGACCCTGTGTGGCGGCATGGAACTGGGAGCTGGCAGGTTGCTGCAGGCAGCCAAGCATGAGGCTTGCTTATGCAAGGAGGAGGGGGCTTGGGCTTTGTCTGGAGACGCTTTGGCAGGGACCCCCAGTGTGGTGGCCCAAATGCGGTGCCATGCCTGTCATAGGACCCACCTGGCAGAAGGCACACAGTGCCCAAGTCTCCTTGACGTGGGAGTGCCTGTACCCTCCCAGCGTGGCCATTCATACTACAGTGCTTCTGATAGGAGGCTGTGTAGTGTTGCTCAGACCCCTCAGGGCTGCTGCCAATGTCTCTCGTTTTTTAACTTAAAGACTAGAGGGGCAAAATTCTCAGGTGAGTCGGCTGCAGAGTGAGGGATTGTGGCTCACCCCTAGGGCTCTGTCCAGGTTCTTTTCAAGTGTTAGCACTGTCACAAAACCATTCCCAACTGAACAGAGCCCTCCCAGGAGGCTCATTTTAGAGCTTCTCAGCCACAGCCGCACCTTGATTTCATCCCCTCCTGACCTGATGTCTGTGTCTCTGCAGTTGTTCAGAAAGCTGGAAAACACCCCCCTCTTGGGAGGTAAATAATCAATAACATCCGGCCTTTTTCATTCTATGAAATCACTCAATTTCTGTCTCCAACTTTCCGTAGCCCAATGCAGCTTGCCAGAGCCCTAGTGCCGGCTCCTTGCCAGCCCTCCACACGCACAGGGCTCCCAGCCTGCAATGCAGCACCACGACACACCGCTCTGACTGTCGGCATTTGGTGCAGGGATGGCAGCAGCTGCCGGTGTTTGGAGCAGCAACGTGCTGCCTCCTTCCCACCCTGCTCCTTCTCTGTGCACAGTCTCTGCTGGCATTGGAATGGGCAAAAAAACTCAGTCCTCATTTTCCTGGCCCACCTCTAGGATGTGCTAAGCCAAGCAGCTGTTGCCAGCATAAGGACTGGCTGGTGGCCACCATGTCCTTCTCCCCTTCTGGCCCTGGCCGCATTCCTACTCTGCCTAGGCCTTGTGAGACACAGGCAGTTACTGCGTCCAGTCCTGTCTGGTGCCGTGCCCCTCTATGCTCCTCAGGGCTGGCAGCACAAACACTGGGCAGGACCAGCCTCCGTCTCCTCCAGCCCCACTTGCCATGGCAAGCAGTGGTGAGCGGAACTATGGGAATGTGAGGCACCTGGCTCTCCTGGCCCAGCTGGGCTCCCTGGGGCAGCAAAGAGCAGTTTGAAGGGGAGTGACGTGAGAGCTTCTGGTCTAGAGCTTGAACCTTAGCATTGTGCTGCAGCTGTGACACTTATCTGGCTTAAGGGATCAGGCACCGGGTGTGCAAATAGGGCCAGGGCTCTTTCAGAGCCAGCATTACCTCAAAAGCACCCCTAAGCCGGACTGTGGCCGTGAATGCGTCCACTTGGCCTAGCTCAACTCGGTGCCTGCCTCCCAGAAGTCCTGACTGCACATCTCATTGTCATCCAAAATCTACCCATGGGGCTGCTTGCTCAGCACCTACGGGCCCCTCCAGTTCTCCCTTTAAAAACTGGCCCAGAGAGGGAAGAGCCAGGACCTGCCAGCAAAGCTTTTCTTTTCAATAGAGGAGTCCCTGTCCCAAAGGCAGGCGCGTGGGAAGGCTGGTACAGCCAGATGAGGTCGGGCCAGGGGCTGCTCTGACACCAGCTCCCACAGTCAGAGATCCTGGGTGTTCTGCCAGCAGGACAAAATGGACCCTTTGCTCCATCCTGTTCCTACCAGGACATTGGCAAAGTCTCCCTGGCTTCTGCTGGGCCGAGCCTGGGGTATGTCCCCACCGGCACCTGTGGTCCCAGCACTGCTGACTCCCAGGCTGGCCCGTCTCCCAAACAACCCCCATCTCTGCCCTTCCCGGTCATCCCGGGCAGTCCCCCGGGACCCCAATCCAACTGCCAGGCATTTGTCCCCCTCCCGCTCTCGCATGCCCCCGGCTGCAGCAGCTTGTCCTGGTAACTCTGGGACCACCCAGGGCAGCTGGCAGCTCCGGGGCTCCCTGCCCGGACCGCAGCACTCAGAGCCAACCCCCGGACACGGGAATGTGCCCGGGGCAGCCCCCGCAGTCCTCACAGCCCCTGTCAGCGCGGATCCCGTGAAGGGGGCCCGCGGCAAAGCCGACGAACCCCGGAGAGCCGGGACCCGCGCTCCCTGGTCCCCGCGGGACCGCGCCCGGGGCGCGGCTGTGCCGGTGTCCTTGTGCGCGGGGACGGCGGGGCCCGCGGAGCCGGTGACCAGCAGCCCGAGGCGGAATCCGTCCAACACGGCTGAGCCCCTGCGGCCGCCCCGTCCCCCTCGTCGCCCGGGGCCGGCACGGATTTGGTTCACGGGCCTCCCGGTCCTTCCCGCCATGGACGAGCGGCGCCCATCGCGCCGCCCCCATGAGCTGCTCCAGGACCCGCCGCCCAGGCTCGAGCCGGGGGGCGGCCCCCGCGCCCTCCCCCAGTGCCGGTGCCGCATGAATCGTCCCC
>VZTD01004789.1:339792-450867 GCA_013397725.1 Rhagologus leucostigma | reverse complement strand
CTCGGCCTGTACGTGCCGGCGCGCTGCTGATGCCTGCCCGCTCTCCGGCAGCGGCGGCTCGCCGTATGCGTGGCTGCTTGCGGTCGCGCCGCTCTCCCGGCCCGGTCCCGGCACTGCCCCGCTCTCCGGGGCCGCTCTCTCCCCCGAGCCTGTCGGGCCGGCGTTTGTGAAGCCCCTACGGTGTGCGCGGGGTAGAGCGGCAGCGGCCCTCTTACAATAAACCCTCAGTGACAGCGATCGTGTCGGGGGAATTCCAGTGCTGAGGAGTTTCACGCTTTACGGTCTCTCGAAACCCATTAAATATTTCGTTATGAACAGTGTAAAGCACGGACGGGTCTCGCCTCTGTGCGCGGCACAGCACTGCTCAGTGTGCGGGGTAAACCAAGAGGCTGCACGAGATCTTTAGGAGCTGAGCAGGAGCTGTGCAATGCCCCGCAGTACTCAGTGCTCCCCTCTGCTCCGCGCCGGGTTTGCAGCTCTTGTGTTCGGCCTCACTGAAAGTGCTGCTTGAATAGGCTGAACTTGACTTCAGCTCCCTGGCTGTGAACACCTTGAACGCCTGTGTTACCAGAACAGAGGGATTTCTCTGATACACGACGTCCAAATAGTTTTAATTATTAACCCTAGAATAGGTGTTCTTTCTGTTATGAAGCAATTAAGTGCCCATGATAAGAGCACAGCTTTCACCATTTTAAAGTATGGAATTAACCTTAATGCAAACAGCCCTTGTGACAGTGGAAGTAACTCTGTGTGTCACTGGTCATGCAAAGGTGTGTCACTGGTCAGGGCCTAAGCTTTCAGGGTTGGGTTTTTTGGACTGGTTGGTTGGTTGTAGGGCCGTCAGTAGTTTGAGGTAGTTCTACAAGACACTGACAGCATTAGTGTTGTAAAATGCCCTCTGTGTGTATTCTTAGAAGTCATGATCCTGCACGTACTTGACCTGGCTTGGCTAGGCTGTGAGTCTCTAAGTTGGATCATCCTTGCAGCCTTTCTGCATGCTGGGGTACCCAAATTCCTGCCACCAGCAATATGGTGAGCCACGTTCCTGTCCGTCAGCCCAGCACTACAGAGACTGCACCTGCATCTGCATCTTTTGTTTAAAAACCAAAATGAAACAAAATCCTGACAGGCAAACCCACTCTTTGGTTAGTTAATGCCGCACTGAGTACAAACTTAGTACAAGACCTAATCACATCTTCTCTCTTAAATGTCTGGTACCTCAGAAGCAGGGCACAAACAATCTCTTTACTTTGTGAGCACCCTTATCTGAACCGGAATGATCTGCTGGGGAACCGGAAAACAATTTACTCTCTCTTTTCTTATCACTAATACAGGGCAGCGTAGGGAGCTGAATCAGTCCGAGGACATCAGAGGCAAAGTCTATGGCTCCATTTAGGGTTGTGTGTCAGCAGATTCGGATTGCTGATTGGGTGATTACGGTAACCTTTGGTATGACTGTGCAGCAGATCACAGCTGCCCTTCTTGGAAGTGCCGCAGGAAAGTCTTTAGCTCCAATGGCTGGCATGTACTTCCTTCTGTATCTGTGACAGGACTACCAAGACTGAATATTCTGACTCAAAGCCAGAATCATCTTTACCTTTTGTGTGCATGTGCCAGAGCCACATTAATGCTCTTGTCTTCCTTGGACGACACAGTCAGCAGCATTACCTCAACACTGAATTTTCTTGCTGTGATTAGTGAGAGGTGAGGCCCATAGCACTCTCAGCAACTGGGAACTGGGTGAAATGTGTGACTTCCACGAGCAGTTAGCTCAGCAGTCAACAGGGACAGAAGCATCATCATGCTGTGGTTAGTATGAAAAGGTGTGGGCTGTGTGCCATGCAGTAACCTGTAAGGGTTCCATAATGGCAATTGCCACCCTCCTGGCATAGGAGCCCCGTGACAGTTCAGCACTAGAGCTGGATCAGGTGTGGTGGGTAAACCTCCTGTCACTGTCCTTAGATACCAGAATAAAGCTCCACTTGCCTGTGTCCGTTTAAGAGCAACAGTCTGAGTTTTTGATGCCTTGGTTATGCCTGTAGCTAAAAGTTCTTTTTCATCAAGAGTCTGTAGTCACTTGTTATAAGTCTACGGTAAGGAATCTGCTTTTAAGGAAAACTAGAAAAAGGTTCTGGTTAACCCTCTCCCCACACCTGAAATCATAAGGCTTTCCTTACTGACATCATGGGCATGCCTGATCTATTGGTGGCTGTCAGCTTCAGTGAGGCTCTGAGTTTTTACCTGATTTGAGTATGGTGTGTCATAGCCTTGAGACAGAGCTGTAGAGCTAGGAAGAGAGTTTTTCTCTGGGGTAGGAGCAGGAATATAGAGAAGTTGTTGCTTTCTGAGTTCTTAGGGCAAAGGTTTTGCTGCTGCTTGATGTGTTTTTTTTTCCGGGAGGGAGGGGAGAGTAAGGGATTGGAGAAAATAACCCTCCTCCTCCTTTTGCATGGTTTGCTTCACTTCATTAAATCGTCAGCCATCAAGCTGATAGTGTTCCTGCCAAGGGCTCATTCTGTGGTGTGAGGCAGCAGGACACAGGCATGAAAATGGTTCCTGGGTATGTTGGGAATCCTACTCTTGTCCTCCTCTGGAGGTAGCAGGGCTATGTGGAGTGCACAGTAAATGCCTCTATAGCCTGATCTGCCAGCGCTGTTCCTCCCACTAGCAGCGAGCACTGATGGTGAGTTACAGCTCTGACTGTTGCTGATCGAGACATTTCAGTGCCAGATGTGTGCTGTGCTTTGAGGATTTTGTGGGAGCAGCAGCACTGGGCTCGATGCATGGGAGTAAGATGGAGGAGATCATCCTTGGTGTGGTATGTTCAAGGTCCAGGCTTGCTGTGTTCCCTGTGTGGTTTCTGTTGGGTCAGTGTCCGCTCCCCCGGTAGATCCAGCGTGACAGCTGATGGGCTTGTGTACAGCCAGTGCCTGGTAGTGTGGCTGCGGGTCCTTGTCTGATGTACTTCTGCTCCAGCACTTTCTCTGAACACTTACCTGTTTCATTTCCTGCCCTTTCTGGGACCACGCTGCCTTTCTGCCTAGAGGCCTGCATTATTCTACCCTTATTTCCAAGGGGATTTCATAAGCAGCTGGATTGCTCTGTGTCTTTTGCATTTCCCACCCTGCTCAGATGAATTAAGGCAAGCTTCTGTTATTGTTCCCAGCGAGGGGGTTCTCGCCTGCGTTGATGCCGTGCTGGCAGCAGGCTGATGGCTTTGGAGTGTGCCTCCCATTGCTGCCAGAGGACTGGGAACTGACAGCTGTGTGTGGCAATGCTGTATCTTCCTGTGTCCTGGCTGTAAGGGAATCACTAAAGAGGAGGAAATTCAGTAACTTAATCCAGGGAGTGATGGAAATCATGTGAGAACATGAGAAGCAACAGCAGAGTGTCTCATGTCCAGTTTTAGGAAGTACTTAATAACATGAGGTGTTCACGATGTCCTCTCCTCAACGTTACTTACTTACGCAGGAGGAATGCTTTTGGCCATTTTATAATTAGGAAAAGCACAGTGAAAGACACCTGCTTGACACTTGTGTGTGTGCAGCTTAGGTCAGCAGTGAACAGCTGTGTCCTTGGCATGTACAGGTCAGTTGAATGGTGTGTTCAGACTCTGTCCCTTCCGGGGCAGGCAGCGCTGCTCTTGTAGGTGACAGTGGAGGACATGCTCCTTTCCTGGCATTTCTAACTCGTAGCATATATTCAGCAGCTGGTCAAAGGAAGTGATTGTTCCACTCTACTCTGCACTGGTGCGGCCTCAGCTTGAGTTCTGGGGCAGTTTTGGTTACTGCAATTTAAAAAACACATTAAGCATTAGAGAGCTTCCAGAGGAGGGCCACGAGGATGGGAAAGGGTCTGGAGGGGCCTTATGAGGAGTGTCTGAGGGCAGTCAGCCTGGAGGAGACTGAGGGGAGACCTCGTTGCAGTCTTCAACATCCTCCCGAGAGGCAGGAAGGGGCAGCTCCAATCTCTGCTCATTGTGACTGGTGACAGGAGCTGAGGAAACAGCTGGTGCTGAGTTGGGGGAGGTTTAAGTTGGGTATGAGGAAAAGGGATTTTCCTCCAGAGGGTGGTTGAGTGCTGGAACAGGCTCCCCATGGAAGTGGTCACAGCACTGAGCCTGTCTAAGTTCAAGAAGCCTGTAGACAGTGCTCTCAGGCACATGGTGGGATTCTTGGGGTGTCTGTACAGGGCCAGGAGCTGGACTCAGTCTTGATGGATCTCATCCAGCTTGGTGTATTCTGTGATTCTATGCCAGCTTGCAAACCCAGACACCCTGACCTGCAACCCAAACTGTTGCTGATGCTGCCTGTGTCCTCTTTCCCTACCACAGAGTTTTCACTTGTTTTCTCTCCTCCCTGCAAACTTCTGCACCTCTCAAACTGTTCTCTCTGTTACTGTAGGTCTTCTTGAGCTAAAAGGATGAAAATTGGCAATTGGAAAGTCACTGTCACTGACCCGAGCTTTATCCTGACTTCTGGAGTCCCAGTTGACATCGTTGGGGATATGAGTCTGCAAGAGTGTCCCCTGTTCCTGTCCATGATTTAGGCAGCGGCTGGACATGCATCACTGTAAGGGTTACACGATTTCAGTGCTGGTGATGACACCGTCCCAGTGCAAGGGGGTTAATTGCAAAATGGAGCTGCTTATCTAAAATGATCCAGAATTCCAGATCCCCTCCCACCCTGAGAGTATCTTCCTATTCCCTCCTTTTGTGCTGGGCAGCACTATCCCTCATGCCAGATCAGTCCCTGCCCTCCCCACCATCACTTGCTTCCATCACACAGCTGGCCCTGGGATCGCCCTGCATCTGACCTCTCTCTCCCTTTTGCACACTGTAATTCCAGAGCGGGATGGTCGGCCACCGAAGCTGCAATGTCGTCCCCGACGACCTCCAGTGAGGGAGAGAACTCCACTCCCAGGTTTGTTGTTGGTTCCAGAGATGATGAGACAGAATTTCTGGAATCAAACATGAAGACAGACGAAACCGATTTCTTTGAAGATGATGAAGAGGAGGAATCGGTAAGGAGGTCCCAGCATTCTGGGCTCGAGCACCTGTGTGGAATCCCTGGGTCTCAGCCAGGTTTTGCATGGTTACTGCTGAGGCTGCAGGTAGTTGGGACTGCAGGGGACACAGCACCTGGCTGTGTGGCACAGCCGTGGGACGCAGCAGTGGCATTTATGACAGGACGCACTACGTCATGCTGCCGTGCTCACTGCCTCAGGAAATCCAGCCTTTTTGCTTGCAGGTCTGGTTCGGGAAAACTAGTGGATTTCTTTGTTCTAGAAACTTAACCTGACACTCCTGTAAACCTTTATGTTTCACCAGGGAAATTTTTGAGGAAAACTCTGGCACCTGTGAAAAGGGCAAAGGTGTCTCTGCAGAAAGAAAGCATTTATTTTTTTCTGTAACCTCCGCAAACAGTATGCAGAAAAAATGATTTCCAGCTCCTGACTGCTTTTGGCCCCTATTCAGTGTTATATTAAATGCTACTAAACTGATCTCTGTCTTCCCCTTTGTCAGCCACCAGAACGGCAGATTGTGGTGGGAATCTGTGCCATGACCAAAAAGTCCAAATCAAAGCCCATGACACAGATTCTGGAACGTCTGTGCAAGTTCGAGTACATCACAGTGGTGATCATGGGGGAAGATGTTATTCTGAATGAACCGGTGGAGAACTGGCCCTCTTGTGACTGCCTGATATCCTTCCACTCCAAAGGTAACTCATCTGTAGCACTGAGCTGTGGGCAAGGGGGTTTCCTTTCAGCCTTCCCCTCTGTCCTCACCCTGTATTTCAACTTCAGGATTCCCCCTGGATAAGGCAGTTGCTTATGCCAAGCTGTGCAAGCCGTTTCTGATCAACGACCTTGATATGCAGTATTACATCCAGGACAGGTGGGTGTCTGTGAGCCACTAAAGCCCCTTCCCTCTTCCTCTGCTTCTTCTCAGCATGCTGTGCAAACTTCATTTTTCTGGTCACAAATGAGTGAAATGAGGAGGAAGGGGACCTTAGCAGTGGCTTTTTGGGGTTTCTCTAAAGCATAGAGGGGAATGGCTTTGAGGGTAAAACCACTGAGACCATGTAAAATCATGTTTTGTTTTCTGGTGTAAATGTCTTGTAAGGAGTGGCTGGGATGTAGGTAGTGAAAGAATTCTCACAGAACAAGGCTGCCATGACTAAAGCAAAAAGACTGGTCTCTAAGCAGGAGAGCCAAGTGGTGAGCTGGGGCTCTGGGACAGAAATTGGGAGCAAGGCTGGGTCAGAATCTGTAGAACATGTGTTGGTCAGACATGTGAGGTTTCTCAGTCATCTGTTGGCAGAGGCCGCCAAAGCCACGTACTTCAGCTCTTATACCCAGGCTGCTTTGGCTATGTGTGAGTAGGGCTCCTGAGAGATCCTAAACCTCCTGCCTTGTCTTTGAGGTGGTGAGCAGTGTTATGTGGGTGCTAGCAGGCATCCCAAGGTGTAACTAGTGAAAGAATTGGGGTTTGCCCCTTGACACAAGATGAAAGAAGGCTCTGCTGCTTCTGCCTGGCCTGGGCACTGGACAGCTCGGCATGACAGGGCACTCTCCAAGAGGGCAGGTCTGGGCAGGTGGCGTGTACTGGGTATGCTGCTGTGCTTTGGGAACATGCTAATAATTGAGCATCCGTGGTTAGGCCAGGTAGAGATTTACTCTGGGGCATTTGTGTCCGGAGCAGGACTGAGGCAAACCCCATAGCCTGTAGTACTCGTCCAGAGAGCATATGCTGAGAAGTACCTGCAGTTTGTCTTGATGCTTTTTTGTGTTCATTTGACTCTCTTCTTCATCAGTGGAAGTGAAGTCTTTCCCTTGACGTGTACTGAGGACCTTCTAGACTCTTCTCACACTGCTTCTGTCCTCTACAGGCGTGAAGTATATCGGATCCTTCAAGAAGAGGGAATAGACCTGCCCCGCTATGCTGTGCTCAATCGAGATCCTGACAGACCAGAAGGTCGGTGTCCAAGCTCTACTGAAAGCCATTTCCCCAGGCTCTGCTACTTAAGATAGTTTGCAGAGAACAGATACTGGCAGTCACCTCGAAGAGGCTTGACTCATAAGTCTGTTGGGTTTTTTTGTGGGCAAAGGTCCCAGCAGCAAAACAGTCTGATGGGCCTGGAAGGGGCTGTGGCTGCGCTAGGACTGCCTCACCTTTCCTGATGTGCTGCTGCTGTGCTCTGTCTTCAGAGTGCAACTTGGTGGAAGGAGAGGACCATGTGGAGGTAAACGGAGCTGTTTTCCCAAAGCCATTTGTAGAGAAGCCAGTCAGTGCTGAAGACCACAATGTGTATATTTACTACCCGACGTCAGCAGGTGGGGGCAGCCAGCGGCTCTTCCGTAAGGTGAGGAGGGGTCTCCAGAGCTGGTGTTGGAACCAACAGATCTGAGACCCATGTGGCTTCAGGAAGGAGTGTTGGGGCAGGTGAAGGGGAAAGGAAGGTTTTGTGTTGGGGAAGTTTAGACCTTCTCAGAACTTTTAGTTCAACCCCATCTACCTGGGAACCACAGAAGGACATATTTTAGTGGTAGTGCTGACTTCACCTTCCCCATCCTCTTGGTGACCTGTATCCTGTAGTCATGGAGCACTGTGTCCCTTTCTGAATTGCATGCTGCTTTTTCCAGATCATCTCCTGGGTTTATCAAGATGAATTTTTGAAAAAATCTGTGTTCGTCTCCTTTAACATCATTCTTGCCCTTCCCATCTTAGTGTATCTTGCACATGTGATAAAGGCAGTATTTATTCCTAGATTCCACAGGAAGTCTGCACTTACTCACTTCCCCTGCTTTGCCAGTGAGCAGTTATAGCTGTGATGTCTCTTTTTTTCCAATCAGTTACACATCTGCCATTAATAATCCTAAAATGATTGTTCCTTTAGGTAAGATACAGGCATGCCTCTGAGGTTGTATCCAGAGCCTTACTAGAAATGAAAACAACATCATCCTCAATGTCGATAAGATCAGTCATGGTCCTAGAATGAAGTTAAACTGGTTGGATTATCACCTGTCATAATTTATTTTCATTTGCATATCGGTTAGGCTCTGTACTTTGTAGGTCTTTGTTCACTTTTTTTTGTTCCATATCCTTGAAGTCGCTGGAGACAAATTAATGGTCTGTAATAACTTTTCTCCTCTTTAAAGCCTGGAAAATTACATACCTGCTGCCTGCATTTTAGTCTCTTTTGTCCTCCATAAATAAGTGTGCTGTAACAGCTGGGGGGCCTGAGATGCTAATCCGCTAAATCCACTAAATTCTCTACGTATGGGACGAAACTTCTGCTTTTCTGCTTCCACGTGAGAAAAGGATCCCCTTACTCTTCCCTGAGGTGTTTATTCTGTGCTCTCAGATTGGCAGCCGGAGCAGTGTGTACTCCCCAGAGAGCAGTGTGAGGAAGACAGGCTCCTACATTTATGAGGAATTCATGCCTACGGATGGCACTGATGTAAAGGTAAGGAAAAGCCTGGAACGGTGCCTTCCTTTGCCAGGCCTGGGGGAGCTGAAGGTTCAGCGGCTCTGCTTGGTCCTACTTAGGGTTTGGAATGTGTATTTAAGCTTTGTGGTGCCGACTGTGCAGTTTCGCCCCCAAAGCGGGGAGTGGGTGCTCTGTAGATCACACCAGGAGGAATGCGTGAGACCGTGTCATCTCCTTTTCTGTGTCTGCAGAAATACCTTCTGGAAGCTGCAGTTAGTCTTGGTGGCTGTGTCAGGTGTAACTCACTCTATTTCAGGTGTACACCGTTGGGCCAGACTATGCCCATGCAGAGGCTCGCAAATCCCCCGCTTTGGATGGGAAAGTGGAACGCGACAGTGAAGGGAAAGAAATTCGTTACCCAGTCATGCTGACTGCCATGGAGAAACTTGTTGCCCGTAAAGTCTGTGTAGCCTTTAAGGTCTGTATTTTCTTTCCTGTGCAAGCAGGACTTCACGAATGTCTGATCCGTGTCAGGGTTGGTGTTAAAACTTGTCATCCTGGCATGTCTCAGGCGTGGCAATCCTCCATGCCTGATGCCAGTTGTTGGTCCTGCTGGCTGTGGCAATTTGCTGGGCAGAGGTGACTGGGAAGGCAAGAGGGCCTGCAGCAAATGCCCTCTGTGCTGGCAGGTACCTAGTGTCCCACATACATCTGAGCATTTAATACTGGATCCTGAGCATGCTTCTCTCCACCTGACCTGTGCTAATCCTGTCTTGACTGTTTCCTGTGTTTGTTTATGTGGAAGATTTGGTCTTATTTTCTTGATTTTCTTTTTGCATTTTGGTACTTTTGTTTGGTTTTTTTGTCTTTTTGGGCTTTTTGTTTGTTTGCTTTTGGTTTTTTTGGTTTTTGGGTTTTTTTTCAATATGGCTTTGTTGCAAATTGACGTTTTATTTTACAGTTGGGTAGAGTGAGTATGAGTCTAGGTATGGTTTCGTGACATGCTCAGCAGTGTCAGCGGAAGAAGCACTGGGCTCTTTGTTCCTGCCCTCCTGCAACTGGTACCCCATGCAGTTGGGCTGATGAAGATTTGGTCTCTTTCCTACCTTGTAGCTTTTTCCATGCAGTAATGGGTGTCTTTGCCTGCAGCACTTCTTGTCCGTGCTTTTCAGTCTGGTTTAAAATGATTGGATTTGAAAGGAAGGGCAGGATATCCAGGAGCTGCTCTATTTTAGGCCTTTAGAGCTTAGGAAGTTGGGAGTTGGCCCTGATGGCTTCATCTGGGGGCTTGTGGGTAGGGCCTTTGGTACAGCAGTGGGGGTGTAAAGGTCTGACTAATGGCATGTGTTCACACTTGTTCAAGGCTTGTGAGGTGGGCATGGGGTGGAGGATGGCTGTAGCATCAGCAGGGCTGAACTGGGCAGCGTTGGCTGGCTCTGTGTATGCCCCCCTGGCAGGGTGGCTGCTGTCCCCCACTGCTTCCTTACCGTGTGTCCAAGTCCCATATCCTCTGCTTCCTCCTGCAGCAAACTGTGTGCGGGTTCGACCTCCTGCGGGCCAACGGCCACTCTTTTGTTTGTGATGTGAATGGCTTCAGCTTTGTGAAGAACTCCATGAAGTATTATGATGACTGTGCCAAAATCCTTGGGTATGAACAATCTGAGTTTCAATAAGGTGGTAAGGTAACTCACGGCAAAGTAAAATGAAATGTGAAGTCCTGGTCAGTATGTTAGAGAAGTCTGCAGGTGGTTCATGTGAGTCATTTGTTCAGCAGGTGAAAGCTTAGCTCTTGGAGGTATGGGTTATTTCCAACCCCTGGAGCTCCTGCCTGCATTGGCATTAGCTGTCTTTGTCTACAGCTAGATGTATCTTCCAGGACTTTTCCTTGCATGCTAAGCCCAGTTGTGGTATTGGTGATGTGAGGGAAACTGGCACCCCTTTGGGGTGCCCTAAATAGCCCACAGTGTGATAGGTGTCTCCGCAATGAAACGAGGGGAAATTCTGTGACTCTCTTCACATCTTTCAGCAGGACTGCTAAGGAGGAGGTGGAGAACCAAGAGAATGGATTTTCTTGAGAGTGTTGTATTTTGATTTCTTCCAGAAATATAATCATGCGGGAATTGGCTCCCCAGTTTCATATCCCCTGGTCCATCCCAACAGAGGCAGAAGACATCCCCATTGTCCCCACAACTTCAGGCACCATGTGAGTACTTGCCATCTTTTCAAAAGGATGCCAGTGATGGCTACGTGAGGGACAAAGTGTGAACAACCCTGTCCAAGGGCCTGGCACCACTAGCAGCATGGCATCCTCCAGCTGCTGTGCTGCTTGCAACCCTGAAATGCCTGTGGAAAGGCTTAGCTATGCACATAAAAGTTGTGACAGATTGGAGATTAGTTGTAGGTTTGATGAATGCGGATGACCAGTAACTGAAGAAATTACAGAAACTGCTCACATGGCTTTCAGAGGGTCAAAATTCTTCATCAGGACAGGAAACAGATCAGGACAGATACTGTAGCTGGCTGCTGCAGGGAGAAAGTGCATGTTGAGTTACCAGTGAAATGGATGGAAACACTTAGCTGAAATATTCATATTACCCATGTGCTTGGCAGCCCCTCATTTGATACCTTTGGCCTTGCTAGTTTTCTACCACATAAGGTTAAAAGACCAAAGGCCAAAGTTTCTTTGTGATCCTCAGCATACTTGTACACTGGTATGAAACCAGACAACTTGGTAGTGCCTGCAGAGCTTTGACTCTCTCTGCAGCCGTGGCACTCGTGCCTGGTTTATACGGGGAGAAATTCTACCCCTGCTGAGGAAAGCAGCTGTCAGGAGAATGGAACTGAAAGAACAATGGGAAGCTACTTCCTGGTGGCAGTTCTGGAGTGTAGGGGCACATTTGTCATCTTTATCTTGTGTTTCCCCAGGATGGAGCTTCGCTGTGTTATTGCAGTCATCCGTCATGGAGATCGCACCCCAAAGCAGAAGATGAAGATGGAAGTGAAACATCCCCGGTATGAGCCAAGGGAAGAAGGTGCTGCGCTGCTGGGAAGGGACGAGGGCCTGTTCTCTAAACCAAGAGCAGGAGCAGAGGGCTGAGTGCATATGAGGCAGTACTTTTTCCTGGCCCATCCAAGCAAATGCTTTCTGACCAGTTGAGAGAGCCCCCTTTCCCTACTTCAAGGATCTTGACACCTTCTGTGTGAACACTGGAAGGGAGAGTGAAGGTGTGCTAGGTGCTGAAAAGGGAAGTGCCCCACTAAATGGGAAGCTAGTGTCTGCTTCCTGGTTGTATATTGAAAAACACTTGTGTTTTCAGAATTTCTGAAGCACAGGGAGGAGCCAGCAGCCTGCTGGTTCTCCCTGAAGAACAGAGACTGAATGCACATGTAGGGATGACCCTCCTTGTATTACTGAAACAGTAGAAAATGGATCAGCATTCTTTGTTGTCTCTTCAGGTTCTTTGAATTATTTGAGAAATATGATGGTTACAAGACAGGGAAGTTGAAGCTGAAGAAACCAGAGCAGCTACAGGTGAGTAAGTACATTCTGGGGTTACTGTGTGGGATATGCAGGTAATACAGATCCTGGTGTGAGGCAATTCTTTGGGAGGGTGAAAACCTCCAAAAGGGCAACAGTCCCTGTCTCATTCCGCACCCTGTGCACACTCAGCTGGGTGACGGAGAGAGGAGACAGGAGAGCAGAACGGAAACTTCTGCTGGCTGATGTGCACACTGTGGGATGGAGATGACCTGATGCAGCTTGCCCACCAGCTGTGGTTGCCTCTGGTGATAGATGGGTTCATGCTAGGGAGGGGAAAATTGGAGGTACCTGCTTGGTTCTCAACAGGGCTGTAGCGCAGCATGGGGATGAAGCAAACTGCAGTGTGAAAGTTTGTCCTGCCTGAGCTGTGTCTTATGAAATGACATGCCTCTGAGGAGTGTCTGCATGGACCTGATGCTGGGTAAAGCTGTCCAGGAGGCCTTGCAGGCGTACACTGGTGAGTCTGAGGCAGAATTGCTCTCTGCTTTCCAACAGGAAGTGCTGGACATTGCACGGCAGCTTGTGGTGGAGCTGGGAACCCACAGTGATTGTGAAATCGAGGAGAGGAAATCCAAACTGGAACAGCTGAAGAGTGTCTTGGAGATGTAAGCATTCCTATCTTGAGGCACTGTGGGTTTGCCTCAGAGCATGTGATATGGAAACAAGCTGTGCTGCTGGTGTCCTGGCCAGCTGGTGCCCAGAGATTGGGGTCTCCCCTCTGTTAGCAACTGTTCATGAAAGGCACCATGCTCCTCACCTTTTCTCCTTGACATCAAAACCGTGCTGATCCTTGTCCCAAGTGTGTCTGGTGTTTGGCTAAACAATTTGAGACAACATTAAGCTTTCTTTGCTGCAGGAGGGGAACTGGGGTCCTGGAGGGACCATGTTGATATGAAGCATTTTGATGTATTTGGAACAAAACTTGTTTTAAATAAGGTTGTCCTGGTGCCAAAAGTTTAGCAAAAAGGAGCTAGGAAAACATGAAAAGATGTTTGTGTCCTCTCTGGTTTTGTACAGTCAAAATAAAAATATGGTGGTATTGACGTCTTTGAAACAAAACCAGGGTTCCTCTCAGGACTGCAGCTCACTGTGGCACACACAGCCAGCAGCTGTGTTCAGGCCATGTCTCTGGAGCACAGAGGAGGACTTTTTGCTGTGATTCCCTCTTCTGCTCTTTCTGCTCATCCGAGACATGGTTATCCTCAAAGCATCCGTCAGAGTGGTTTTTTCTGTGATCTCATTAATTCACTTGTTAAAGATGTAGATAGAGTTTAAAGCCCTAGTGAGGAATGACAGCACAGAGTGCTCTTGGTGGGAGAGCAAGGGAATGGATCTTTGAATTTTGTATGAGGGAGCTGTTTGGCTTTTTGTGGGGATGTATACTGGGTCACAGGGAGATGACAAAAATCATGTTCCATGGCTATGGGTGTTGTAGCAGAAAGTCTTTTGCCTGTGCTCTACTTTTGCTGTGCACTGCCTGGGGGCCTCTGGGCAAAGGCTGGGTGGAGTTGATGTGTTTCAGTTTTTTTTTCTCCCTCCCTTGTGACAGGTATGGACATTTTTCTGGCATTAACCGTAAGGTTCAGTTGACCTATCTGCCTCATGGACATCCAAAAGCTGCAAGTGAAGATGAAGGTAAAGAAACCTGATGGTGCTACCCTGATCTTTAAGCCCAGAGTTCACGTGTGAGTGCAGCTACCCTACCTGTATAGGCCTCTGGACATGCAAGCAGAATTGGTGACCCAATTCTTATATCCTATCTTTGGTCACATCGTAGGAAGGGTTGGAGTGATGCCAGTACACCCTGGTTCGCTCTACAGGGCTTGCACTTCCAATTTTGTGAATGTCAGCCTATACCTTCAAAAACTAGTGACTGAATTTCCTACTTGCTGATTTGTTTCCTGGGGATTTTGGGTCAGGCTTGTGTCGAGAACACTCTGGAAGGCACTGATGACAACCTCTTCTTCCTCCCCTCCTCTCCCTCTGCAAGCTCAGATATGAGATCTGATGTAGTGAATAGCTGTTTGTCTCCTAGAAGCTCGCCGAGAGTCCTCCCCCTCCCTTCTCCTGGTGCTTAAGTGGGGTGGAGAGCTGACCCCAGCAGGAAGAGTCCAGGCTGAGGAGCTGGGGCGAGCCTTTCGCTGCATGTATCCTGGAGGCCAAGGTGAGTTTGTCCAGGTACCTCCAGTCCTGCCCCATGGCTGCCAGGCTGCCCAGCCCAGGTGAGGGTTGCTCAGGCATCTGTGGCTATATACAGCCTCTGGGATTAGTTTTTGTTCTTTTGAGCTGGCATGGTAGGGATAAATAATTCGGGTAGGTTTTGCGCCCAAAGATCCCTAAGCTGACCAGAGAAGTCTGCTGCAGTTGTTAAACTTTGGTGTGTCTTGGAGCACAACAGCTTTCTTCACATAATGTGCCAGGATTCAAAAAAGACAGGTGGTTCTAATAAGATAGATTCTGATGCAGAAAATACAAAATTTATGGATAGTTAACAAGGTATTTAGGTCAAATGTAGAGAACAGAGGAGATCAGTCTTGGAACACAGATAATTCTGTCCTGAGACAGGAGAATAGGAAGGTAACTTCTCCATATTTTCTCCACCATAATTCTGTGATGCTGAAAAGCATCTAATATGCACAGAAATCGACAAGAGCCAAAAGGGAAAAAAACCCCAAAAACAGCTGAGATTGCCTTTGGGTCAGGAGTAATACACTGGATTGATCCAGTGAGCCCAGTACTGGATATGCTTGTCTTTGACTTGTATGTTTAATTAATTCAATTTAATTAATTACATTTCAAATTAATTAAGCACATTTAAATAGGATTGGAGAAGATTTCCTTCTGGAATAAGAAAGAGTTACCTTGGGTGGAGGAGGATTGGGTCAGGGGACACTTAAGCAAGCTGGACGTATGTGAACCCAAGGGCCCTGACGGGCTGCACCCACGGTGCCAAGGGAGCAGGCAGGTGTCCCTGCAAGGCCACTGGAGATTCTCTTGGAAAGGCTCTGGGGATCGGGGAAGGTGCCTGAGGACTGGAGGAGAGGAAGTGTCTCTCCTAGATTCAAAACTGACAAGAAGGAGTCGCTCCTAGATTCAAAACTGACAAGGAGGGCCCAGGGAACTGCAGCCAAGTCAGCTTCAGGACAGTCCCTGAGACGGTGACAGAACAGCTAATCCTGGGGAGCATTCCTGGGTGCATGAAGGATAGGCAGGTGACTGTGAGTAGTCAGCGTGGATTCACGAAGAGAAGTCATGCTTAAACAACCTGATAACCTCATACAGGGAAGTGACTGCCGTGCTTAGATGAGAGTCATTCTGAACAATGGCTTTGTAGACTTCTGCTCCATGTGGTCATTCATGGAGAGGGAGAGATCCTGTTTTGCAGGGAAGTGCTGTGTTCCTGGGTAGCATTTGGTGCCTGGCAGCTTTCCCAAGACACACATCTCACTTCTGGCTGGTGCCTGTCCTTGTCTGTCAGGGTGTTTCTCTGAGTTGTGAGCTCAGAGCTGGGAGTAGTGTTCCTGTCTTGTCATGCAATGTGACTGGGTACTGTGCAGAATTGCCCTGGGATTCCAGGTAGCAGCAAATAGTGACCGCTGCACTGTCTTTGGAGGTCAGACTCAAGAGCTGCACAAGTTAATTTCCTCCGTTGCTGATCTGACTCCTGTGATTGACTCAGCCATGAGAAACTGGCAATTTGTGCCACGAGGTAATTGTCGCTGTACAGGATCTGCTTTGGAAACTTCCCTGCTGAACAGCCCTCCCTGCGGTTCTGAGAGCTGCAGGACCTGCTCTGATGCAGAAAACAAGCAGAATGAAGTGATTTTTTTGTGCATCTTCATTCTGCACAAGAGCATTCAGGCTAGCAGAACTACTACAGGCTGTTCAGTGGAGTCTGCTGCAGAATTTGGGCAGTATTGGACTTGACTGGTGAATGCTCACTTTTTTCCTCAAAATGAACTTTCCCAAGATAGGCAAAGCCTTTGTTACATTTCTAGTCCTTGTGTCTAGCTAGAACTGTCTATTTTGGAGCAGCATAAATGCTGCTTATGCAAGTGATTAATTCTCTACATAACTTTGTTACTACAATAAAATTTGTGTGTCTAAACCAGTATACTGAGCTGATAATTTTGCAGGTGTGGGAACATGAATTTTGAGTTGTCCTCTGTTCCAGGTGATTATGCTGGTTTCCCTGGCTGTGGCTTGCTCAGGCTGCACAGCACTTATCGCCATGATCTCAAGATCTACGCCTCAGATGAGGGGAGAGTTCAGATGACAGCAGCAGCTTTTGCAAAGGTCCTTCTTCTCTTTTGGGCATCTGTTTGTTCTGCTACATTATTCTTAAAATATACCAGTTCTAAAGGAAAACCTCTGGTGATGAGGAAGGAGTTTTCCTAGGATCTTCCCCCTCTCTGTTGGATGAACTGGGGTACACTGTGCTAATAGCAGGTGTATGGGGAAGTAGTGAACATCTGGTGTATCTGCACACATCTGTCACCTTTAATGTCCTGTCCAGGACAGGACTCTGCCTAGAGAAGGAGTTATGTATGGACTATTGCTGGTGCTTGATGTTAGAGCACACCAAATGTGCTGCTGAGTATTAATTGCCTATAGAATGAATGTTTCTGGGATGGCTGCCCAGCCAGAGGGGTTATTCCTTGCCTGCTGGATTTAAAAGGGAAGTGAAATGTCTTTGGTGCAGTGTGGAGTGGGGACTGGGGAGAAGACAGGTTCATTTGCAGCTAAAGCCAAGAGGAATCCTGTGGTGGCCTTAGCTGGTCTTTGGAGCCTTTGCTGTATCAACATTTTCAAGCAAACTGAGTTGCCTGCTCAACAGTTGCCTGGACAAATCTGGGGCTGCAGCAGGCAGAGCTGTCCTTTGCTTGAACAGCTCTAGAAGCATGCCAGAGTCATCTCTGACTGGAGGGGATGTTGCTGTAAAACTGCCCTTCGAGGACAGTTGAGATTTCACTTAAGTTGGCTGAGTTCTGGCCATGAAACTACCAGAATTTTTGTTGCTTGGGTTGCATGGACCTGAAATCTTGTCTTCTGTGGTGTGGCTTTAGGGTCTGCTGGCCCTGGAAGGAGAGCTGACCCCCATCCTGGTGCAGATGGTGAAAAGTGCCAACATGAATGGTCTGCTGGACAGTGACAGTGATTCCCTTAGCAGCTGTCAGCACAGAGTGAAGGCACGACTGCATGAAATCATGCAGAAGGATGCTGAGTTCTGTGAAGAGGATTATGAAAAGGTAAAGCACCAGTGGGGCTTCATTGCTCCCTGTGTCTGGAAGGCGAATAGCATTGCTACAGTGGTTTGACGTGAAGCGTGTGGTATATGAACAGTAGTTTGGTTAGTTTGAGATCAGTTCTGGTCAAAATGACAGGATATGTACGGAAGTGTGCAGGTTAATAGCCCTTGCCCTTCTTCGAGTGGCAGTCCTCAGTGTTGCTCTGCTGTCCCCTTCAAGACTGATCATTGTGCCTGCCTCTCCCTTCAGAATTCCCAGTGCATTTTGTTCTTGTGAGTATGCTAAAAGAGCTCCTGCATGCTGCTCAGATCAATCCCAGCTGCTGTGGGCAGGGAGTCTGCCTCACTGGATTCTAGATCGCATGTGAACAGACCTTTTGGTTACAGATGCTTGTGTGTCCTGTCAGGGTCTGATAGCTGCAGAATAGAGAGCATGGGCTGCATCCAGCACAGCAACGAGTGAAAGCACTGCTGCTTCTCCAGCAAGTCCCCAAAATACTGCTTTTCCCAGGCTCTGAAATGTGATTACTGGGCTGAAATCCTTTAAGGAACATATTTATCATCTCAAAGAACTACTTGAAATGAAGCCCTTCTGCTCAAGCACAGAAGCAAAATGAGACAGGAATGGATACTGTAGGTGGAGGGAGGTCCGATCTGATGGGAGCAGTTGTTTGCTCCCTCTGAGTTTGATCCTGAGGAAGTTTTTGAGACATATGTGACTACTCCTAGGAATAGGCCAGCTTATTGTGCTCAGCTGGGAGCACAGCTTTTGTCCCAACTCAGAAAGAAAACTCAGAAGTACAGCTGCAAAAGGCAGACATTTTGCCTTCCCAGTTTGTGAGGACTAACTAATCTCTGCTGGGATCTTCTTTCAGCTAGCACCTACAGGCAGTGCTTCTCTGCTCAACTCCATGACCTTTATCCAGAACCCGGTTGAGGTCTGTAACCAGGTGTTCACCCTGATTGAGAACCTCACCTCCCAGATACGGAAACGTCTGGAAGACCCAAAATCTGCAGGTGAGCAACAGAACTGACTGGAAAGGGTCTGGAAGGGATTAATTTATTGTTACAGCTTCAGAGCTCCCAAACACCACTAGGGCTTATGTTTGTCTGTAGCAAAGAAATTGTGAAGTGTAGTTCTGTATGTGCTATGGATGTGGAAGGCTCTGCTTTCAACTACTGTTAAAGAGAGCTGTAATGTGAAGGAAATGATATGTGCATCTTGGTTTAGAGTAAATGTAAACAGCAGCTGTATAGCCTGGAGGGGTATGCCTGTATTTTTTGAGGCCTTTTCTGGAGACTTTAAACAGCAAGTTTTTCAGTCACAATTTGGTCATCTCAACTTTCCTAGTAACAGTGCAGAGGTTTTACAAAGGCATCTTGGGGACCTGCCATGAGATTTATGGCAGACCTAAGCAAACAGGCAAATGGTTTTACTTTTCTCAAACATTTCAGAAGTAGCCTGTTGCTGCAGGTTAAAACTCCTGCAACAGGTCCAGTGGCTTTTCCAGACTAGGATTCCTGTGGGTGACACAAGAATTGGAGCCTTTTTGTGCTGGGAGCAGTCAGTCGTAGCTGTCACTTGAAATCTCTGCAGCAATAACCAGGGTTCTGTGATTCTGTGGTTCTAGAATGTGAATGTGGTTTGGTGTTCTCTGCTGTTTAGACTTGCAGCTGTACCACAGTGAGACTTTGGAACTGATGCTGCAACGCTGGAGTAAGCTGGAGCGAGATTTCCGCATGAAGAATGGGCGCTATGACATCAGCAAGATCCCTGATATATATGACTGCATCAAGTACGATGTACAGCACAACTGTGCACTGAAACTGGAAGGCACAACTGAACTCTTCAAGCTCTCCAAAGCCCTGGCAGATGTGATCATACCCCAGGTATAGCCTGTATGACAGTGCCTGTGGCGCCAATTTCTGACTCTTTGCCTTTGTGTTTTGTCTCGATTCTCTCGCACATTAATTCCCATGGCAGCGTATCACAGTAGGGTGTTTCTCAGATCTGTCTTAGTGTTTGTATAAGGCCAAAACCATTTATGACTTAAAATGTGGCCAGGCTGGGCTCCTGGTTTAGGATTCTGGCAGGGTCAGAGTAATGAGCAGCTGATGCAGCAGCTTTTCCATATTCATTGTAGTGCATCACAGCACAGCTCCAAGCTGCATGTGTGTGCTACAGCAGCCTTCCATCCTCCTCCTCCACATGCAGGTTGTGGAAGTGAAGGAAGATGTCTGTGTTAAAGTTCTGACAAGTTTGTTATTCTTGTCAAACTAGGACTTGTTCAGTTTGCAATGTTGAGTTGCTTCTGGCAAAGTTTCATTTGTATGGGATGAGCTTCTACCAGCAAGGGCAGCTGCCCCTGTAGAGCAGAAGTGGTCTAAATTTTTTCGATGTTGCTGGTGAGATGCAGTCTGGCTGTTTTCAGCATAGCACTGCAGTTTTTATCTTTGCCAATAGTGGTTGTTGCTTTAATGGTCGTGCTAGGTCAGAGTATAAGTTTGCATGCCATGAGATCGGAGATTCGCTCATGGTACTTGCACCTTTCAGCTGTTGGAAGGATACTGACAGTCGTGTCCAGACATAACGGGGGTTCTTGGAAGAGTCTCAATCCTCTGTTACCCTCTGCAATATGTGGGGAAAAAAAGCGAAAACTGTTGAGTGACATTTCCCTTCCTGTCCTTGCTTAACCAGTGGTGCTGCAGACTGGGCTGTTGAAGTCAAGTGGCCTTTCATGTGAGGATGTGGCAAAGAACCAGGGCTCAGGGTATCTGTTGTTTCGTTCCTGCAGGAATATGGGATTAATAAGGAGGAGAAACTGGAGATTGCTATTGGCTTTTGTCTTCCTCTCATTAAAAAGATCCAGCTGGACCTACAGAGAACTCATGAAGATGAGTCTGTCAACAAACTACATCCGTTGTAAGGCTTGTGCTGCATGCTGCTAGCAGTGGGGAGGGCAGCTATGGAGTGGGTGGTTCCCATCCCAGAAGAGGAATGTTGTGGAAGGAGGTACTGAGCATACACTGAAGGACCCTCCAGGAGCAAGGCATGTTGGTTCTCCTAGAACTAGAAGGCAAATGGAGAAAGCACATTGAGATTGCTGACCAGAAGCACAGGGCCACAAAGGCTTGTACCCATCATATCTGAATGGTGATGCCTCATCCCTTTCCCTGCACAGGGCCAGTGTAGAGTGATGAGCCACCTACTATGTGTCTCCATTAGGATTCCACAAAATTTGTTGCTCCTGTGCCCAGTGCTCTCAGTGTTTGTTCTGTCCTGCTGCCTTTGGCACTTCCCGGTGTGGGGTTCTGTTGTTCCCTTAAGTGTACGGAGATGCTAATGTGCGATAGATGGCAAGTCATTGGCAGACGAGTAACTGTGAGCTGGTTTTGGTTTAGGTACTCAAGAGGAGTTCTGTCACCGGGTCGCCACGTTCGAACACGGCTGTACTTCACCAGTGAGAGCCATGTGCACTCCCTGCTCAGTATCTTCCGCTATGGGGGGTTACTGGATGTAAGTGTCCCAGCAATGCTCACAGAGTAAGCCTCCCTACTTTTTTCCAGTAGCCTTTTCCAAGGTGGACAGTGTATGTTTGTGGGTTGCCCCTTGAGCCAGCGCTCCCACTAATGCTGTGCATCAGTGGCCTCTGGCCAGCTCCATCTCTGCTGTGTTTGCATGCTGCAGCTTCCTGCCTTTCTGGCATGTAGGAGGATTGTTCTTCCTCAGTGCCTGCCTTGCTTGAACAGAGACATGTTTTCTCCAAGATCTGCCCTGCTAGTTTCAGGTGAGCAGACCACGTACCTGTCTAGGAGAATAGCAGTATGAGGCAATGGGGATGAGTGAATTTCTTACTTCCTGCTTTCTTCAACCCTTTATTTCAAGAGCTTGGTCCTGTATTTATAGTCCTTATATGAATTCTAAGTCAATAAAATCAGTTTTCTTACAGAGGAAGTTGAAGTTGCAAATGCACAGGACGTGCTCTCTACCAGAGAGGCAGATGACACATTTTTAGGAGATTAATTCATCCAACTCACCCTTCACTTGCTCTCTCTTCACCTGCTTCCTGAATGAATTGGCATGCAGACCCTGAGAAAAGCTCTGCTTTACTCTTCTCAAGAGGCTCTCTGATTTATCTTCCCACTTTTAAGCATGGTCTGAAATGCCTTGAGAGTTTGGGCTTGCTTAGCAGGCATGATTTCTGGTGTCTGTGGCAGCTTAGCATATCTACAGACAGTGATCAGAAAAGTACCTCTAAATCACTCACTGAATAAGATGCTCCCTTATTCCCTGACTTAAGTGCCCGAGGATGCCATGTTGCCAGCACAGGGATGTTGGGCTCCATCTGGGTTCTTTGTACTGGAGGGCTCAGTCCATGTCCCTCAGTGTGGTGATACGCTCCGCAGCATCATGAGTGGCACTTCGGGTGTGACCATTTCCTGGCAGTGTTGGGAGCCAGTGAAGGGTGGGCTGCCCTGCTGTGTGGAGCCAAGGGTTCAGCGTGTCTCCAGATTTTTTATTCAGCATCAGGTAAAAGCATTTCACTCGGTCCCTTATTGAGCACAGGTTCATCCCTTGCGCTCCTTTGTGTAGTTTGAGAATGGCTGTGTTTGGGAATCTGCTGTGGGCTCTGCTTGTCTCCAGTCAGCATGGCACAGCGGCTTGCAGCTCAGATCTGCACATGGGTGGTGTGGGCAGCTGTAGCAACCCTCGGTGCAGCTGCTCCTCACTGCGAGCACCCCACCACATTGCAAGGTCATTTCTTCCTGCAAGTTAAGCAAGGTGTTTTTGTCCTGACAATGTTACTTTGTGGAGAGAGGAGCTCTCTCAGTCCCATTTCACTGAATGCTGCAATGTGTCTGCTGTTGCTTATCCCATGCGACTGTTTATGTGTATATATCAGGAAAACAAAGACCAGCAGTGGAAGAGAGCCATGGACTATTTGAGTGCTATCTCAGAGCTGAACTACATGACCCAGATTGTTATCATGCTCTACGAGGACAACAACAAGGTGAGGGATAGAGCAGTAGGATACAATGCTTCCTGCCGCGTTGCAAGGCACAGTTCTCAGAGATGAGTTCAGTTGGAAGTCTGTAACCTGAGCTCTCACTGCTTGTGAACAAAGACATGCAGATCATTAACACAACTGCTAGTTTTTGGTTTATGTGGAAGGCAGTGACCCAGTTAATGCTTGTTACATGTAAGGAGAATGTCACCCTGAGCAGTAATACCAAACTGATGTAATTAATACTGACTATTTTAAAGCATTTTCTAGTGCGAAGTTATTTGCTGTTTTGAAGTATTAATTGCAAGTGAATGGTAGGAAAAATTAAATAAAACTGCGTGATATTTGGCTGTATTTTTGAAACATATCTAGAAAATATCCAGAAATTCCACATCCATAAACTATTTTTTATTACAAAGTGTGCTGATATAGTTAGGGAAGTGTATACTGGTATCTTCAGGAAGTAAAGAGAATCATTTAATAAACAGCTGGAATGTGGGGGCTGAGGGTGGTGAGTGTAAGTGGGTTTGGCACCAAACTGCATGTCCTGATTATCAGACCTTGTGACTCGGGTCTGTGCTGCAGGAGGTTGTAGTGGTGAGGGGAGCAGCCCACACTTTATAGAGTTAGAGCCTTGTATTCACAGAGCTGGTGTGAGCTTGTAATGGTAGGAGTGATGCTTGTCAGAAAACGCCTGACTAGAACTCTCACGAGTGGTGTGGAGGTGTCAGTCAGTCAGGATGGGTTTATATGGGTTTATATCGTTAGTGCCAGATACTGTAAAAGCTCTGGCTTCCTTAAAAAAAGCTTAATGAAAAATTATTATTAGAGACAGTTACTTAAATCTTGGAACAGCCTGACTGAAGGTCCAGGAGGGACTCAGTCTCCTCCTGTCCTGGCATGTGCTGGGTTTGCAGCAAGAGTGGGTCAGAAGGGGCTGGGGTTTAGGGGGGTGTATATATATATATATATATATATACATATATATACATATATATACATAGAGCCAATTCTGTTATACTCCTCTGTGGCTGTTGTCCCAAAATAACAACAGTCAGAATGCCTCAGCTGTGTGCTGATCAGGGCTGTCCTTTTGGATGGGACAAACCTGGAGCCATTCTGTTCGTGCTTGTTGCTCCTGCTTTCCCTCCGAAGAATGTGCCTGGGATGCGTGCTGGCCAGCACAGCGGGGTGGGACCTTGGCCTATGCTGACGGTAGGATTAACTGGGTTTGGTTCTTTACCTATTCCCTGTGACGTGTGTTCACAGGACCCCTCCTCAGAGGAGCGTTTCCATGTGGAGCTGCATTTCAGCCCTGGCGTCAAAGGCTGCGAGGAGGACAGGAACATACCCACGGGGTTTGGCTTTCGGCCAGCCTCAGCAGAGGTAAGCAGACGCCTGGGCAGGAGCCGCCAGCCCCAAGGGACACTCGGCCACTGTCCTGCTCTGTGTGGCCCTGCTGCAGAAGCTTCCTCAATGGTGGTGCCCGCAGGGAGCTGGCAGGTTGTGTCCTTGTCCCGTCTGAGTTCCTCAGGGTGGCTGCTGGGACTGTGGGTGCCTCCTGAGCTTGGCAGAGCAGGAGATCTGAGGCTGGAGCTGGTGTGGGGCAGCATGGGCAAAGGCCACATGCCTGTAGACATGAATGGAGTGTTTCCTTATGGCAGAACGAGGACAAGAAGGCAGACCAAGGCAGCCTAGAGGACCTCTCGAACGAGAAGGGCAGCGATGAGCCAGATCGTGCTCGGCAGAAGTCCCCACAGCTCTCCGAGCCGGTCAGCATCCAGCGAAGGTCGCCGCTGATCAGGAACCGGAAGACGGGATCCATGGAGGTAACCATGCCGTTGGTGCCCTTCCTTGTTCTTGCAAAGATCTTTTGCTTGGTTTTGGTTTCTTGGCATTTCTTTTAACATGCCAGAGTCTGAGTTGATTCTGGGGAAGGATCTGCAGAAGGTAAAGAGGGATGTTGTGGAAGGCAGACCTCCAAAACTCTTCCTCATTGAGGAAGGACAGGAACACAGGCCAGAGGAACTGATGAGGAAGAGCAAGTAAGGAAATGCTTGAGAAACACAAGCATTATTTGGATTACATGCTCTGTAGAGGCACTGGTGTAGCCAGCTATGAGATTACATGCAACCTCACCACCTAGCTGTGGTGACATCTTTGCCTTCTGTTAGGCTCCAGCCTTTGTCTTTCACAAAGGCAGCTCCATGTTTCTCATTCCTCCATCCCATCTAAGATCTCATGCTGATTGCGGGTCCCTGCTCACTGATGGATTCATCCAGGATATTTAAACTGTCAGGGTTTAGAACTGTCCCGTTCACTGATCTGGTGAAGTAACAAAATTGATTTTACTGTTCTAACCTCTCTCCTTCCAGGCTGCTCTGTGTCACAAGGCCAGTGTCAGAGTCAGCAGGTGACTGTTACTTTCAAAGTACTCTGGAACTGTCCCTCATTTCAGAGGGATTTCACAGGCATTTTTGCCATCAGTTTTCTGAACCAGAAAACAGCAGAGTTAAGGTTTGAGGTATTTGTTGGCTGTCTTCCATTGCTGTATGTTACTCACAATGTCACCTTTGCGTGCAGCACTCAGAGGCTCTTTGTGATAGGCACATACTAAGTTAGAGGGGATATGATTTCCTGCTGCTAAAGAAGGAAGTCTGTGTCCCAGTAATCTCAGCAAGAGTCTTGGGAGACAAGATGCTCACTGCGTGAATCCCGTCACACTTTTCAAATTTCCACTGTTCCACAATCCAACAAAATCCTGAAATTAAAATTGAGCATTCACTGTTACAATCTTGGCATATGACTACCTTTGTGCTTCTTGAAGAAGGCGATTTTAAGGAAGAGATGAACTTTTCTTTACCTTCAACTGATGTATAAAGGCTTTTGAGAGCAGTGGGTAACTTGGAGCATGACGCTGATTAATTACACTGTCTGTCTTTGCAGGTGCTGTCTGAATCTTCTTCTAAATCAGGAGGTTATCGCCTCTTCAGCACTTATTCCAGGCAGTCTTCTGAGATGAAGCAAAGTGGATTAGGTACTGTACCTGACCTGTAACCAGCCTATTCACTTGTACCTCTCTATTTCCATGGGCATCTGTCTGTGTCTCCACATACACATCTGGCTTGAATTCCTTGTATGTCTCTCTGTGTTTTGTGACTTCTCTCAGTGGTATTGAGACCACTGTAGAGACTGTCGTAGTTGGTACCTTTTGTGTACGAGCTTCTCCTCCAGCTGCTAGCAACAGAAGATGCACTTTTCATCCTTTCCAGTACAGGAGCAATGGGGAAAACTGCCTACCTGCAGGCTGGGCTTCTGCTTCTCTGTTGCTCTCTCTTGTTACACAATTTTTAATTCTACTAGGAAGAGGTGATTTTAGGTGAGAACTAGTGTGCTTTCTGTTCTGCAAAACATCAGTTTATATGCAAATCTGTTCCTCGTGTGAGACTGTTCTATTTCTACCTTTGCTTCATAAAGATCTGTTGTATGGAATGGATGTGTTACATACAGAATGTTTGATAGCTCTCTAATTGAGCTGAAGTCCCTGGTCAGCCATTCTTCTTATGGTAGCCAGTGGAAGACAATATTCAGGGCACTTGATATTCTCTGTCCTTGATTGTTCCATTCCACGTCATCCTAACCTGAACTATATCTGCATAATTGAAATTCTTCCTGAAATATTTTTGCTAAAGCAAGATCTATTTTGAAACTGGAAAAGCTGTCTTTGCTGTCATGAAGTTCAGAGATGGCTGTGCAACCTGTGTCTTGCAGAGAGGAGGTGATAATGCCCGAGTCACGCCCACTTTCTTTTTCTTTAAAACCATCTTAGCATTGTGGCATGGCTGCAGACTTGCAGCAGTTCTGCTCATCACTCTGTTATATGGACAACCTGCAGCCAAGAGACTTCTGAAAGGCCTGATCATTTCTTTGCTGCTTTTGAATGAGCAACTTCTTTGGAACCTAATTCTTACCAAGGAAAGGGAATTTTCTTCTGAGTGGTTTGAAAGTATCCTTGGAGTCTGCCAGCTATGCTTCCAGCCAGCTGGAAAAATCTAAATAGGAATGGCTGATGTATATTATTTTCATAAAGGGACAGTAGCCTTGGTAATTTTTGAATGTGTTATTTCACTTATCTCTGCCTTTCCCAGTGCCACTGCGAGATTCAGTGAGCTGTGACAAACTGCCGTGCTTAGGCTTGAAGAAACCTGTGGATATTTTGTGAGTCCATATGGATGAATATGGGAATTTCTGAAATGGCACATAGTCAAGTAGGTGCATCTGCTTGGAGAATTACTGAGTACATCAAACGGTACTGCAGACTGGTTTTACTGTTTGGATGTATGACTACCAGAAGGCCTGTACTCTGGAAAGCAGATATTACAGCCCTTGGACTACAGCCTTTTCCAGGTTTTTGAGGAATGTCTGTTTTGGCAATAGAGAAGACCACTGCTTTTCTGCACCTTTGTACTGTACTACTTTTCCTTGACAACAAAATCTGAAATATGATTGTGGCAGGTTTAATTTCAGAATCTTGCCTCGTGTGCCTTGCTGGGAAGCCTGTGCTGGTTACTGTCCCAACTGTGAAGCTCTGCAGAGACAAAACCTTGAGTAGGAGCTGATAGATCTGATTTGTGACACAGACCACCAGCCGAGCCATCATTCTTCTCTGTAGAGTCTTGCAGGCATGGAAGGATTGAGCAGGAGAGACCTGTTGTACCACACCAGCTTGCACAACACTTGGTGATTAGGTTATCTGTGTTTCTGTGAGGTTTTTTTCACCTGAGGCCTGCTACGAAGAACAATGCCTCTTTACCTGTACAAGTCAAGCTCTTCAAGGAATCTTCCTGATTCCTTTCCTGATTGTTTTTTAGAAGTCTAAAATCTTGCCCCTTTAGGAGTTGAAATGTGTTCTCTCTCTAAGAGATAATACAGAACTCATGGAAACTTGAGCTTTGGCTTTAATGCTTGTCTCAGCAGCTGCGTTATGAGGGGGTTCATTCAGGCACTACCTGCTGTTTCTGAGTTTTCTGAAGCTGAACGTACGTGGCTGTTGTTATCTCTGGAAAATGGAATGTCTGTCCAGGTGTAACCTCATTTGTGTAGGCATGCAGGAACAGGGAGCGGGAGAGGGCTCCTGCAGTAGCCCTGCCCTGCTGCCATACCTTCCAGAATGGTGCCTTTACTGTCATTTAAAAAATGAAATTCCTCTTTTGAAAATAGGTGGCTGCAGCTTGCTTTGTCTGTGCTTTGGAGTGTGACACGTTTTTCTGGGCAGCATCAAGTGCATTGCTGTGGATTGTTTGCCATAGTGTGTGTGCTTCTAGCTTGAGAAGCCTAGGGAAATTACAGTACCTTTCTTTGCTTACAAGAACCCTTCAAAATGGAGTAAAATCACTGCTGGCTGTTTGAGCAGTAGAGGTGGTGCACTGCCAGTGGCACAAAGCCTTGTGCTGAGATTCCCAGAGGGAAACCATGAATGACTATTTTTAAACATCTGACACATTGAATGAACATATGAAAATTAAATGCACAGAAAATATCCAGCACATACAGTAATTTCTAGCGAGTGTTGCTACATTTAAATCCAAATGGCCATTGTGTTCTTTAGGATATGTGTGTGTGTGTGTGTGTGTGTGGTTACTTTGGGTACAGCAGTCTCCTGGAGTTCACTGTAGATGATTGCTGTTGTCCATAGAGTCATCTTTGTAAATTCTCTTCTGGCTTAAGGGCACTAGCAAAATGCCTCTGTCTGCAGCAGGACAGCAGAAACACTGGGGTAACCTTAGCTTAATGATTAAGGGCACAAGGTTGCTCAAGATACACAGTCCTAAAACTCTGATGTTCCATTTTTATCTGCCTGTAAATGAATCTGTTGGGTGGTTTTTGTTGTTGTTTGTTTTTAAACCATGGAAGAGCAATTAGGAGCATCATCCTGTCTGATGCATGGCAAAATTTCATTTGCATTCCGACAGGTTCCAATTCATGCTGAGTCAGCACTTAGCATCAATTTAAGGCATTAGGAGGAAATTTTCTAAGGCTTGTGTATCAGTGACCCTGCAGGCAAGAGTTCTTTTTTGTCCAAGGGCACGTATGTGCTAGTCTGTGCTGTGGAAAGCCACAGTGTCACAGTGGGGGAGCAGCTGCAGTTCAGTACTACAAGAACCCTTTTGGTCACCCCAGGAGCAGATGTCCTCAGCTCAGCCTGAGCTTATACGTGAACAGTTCAATGCTCAGGTTCTCTGTGTTTTCTCCAAATAAGCTCTGGTTTTAAGGTTCTTTGCAGAAAGAGAGCTGGGGTCCTGAAGAGCAATGAGTGGATGTGAGGCAGCAATGTGTCCTCACACCAGGGAAGGCTGTCAGCATGCTGGAGTACAGCTGTCCAGCTGAGGGGTTTGGCTCTTTCCGTCTGTTCATCTCTCACAAGTGCTGAAGCTCTGCTGTCCTGCCCTGGGTTCTCTGGAGCATGGAGGGTGTGTGTCAGGATTGTGAGCCCCCTGGGGGGCAGTGGAAATGGATGGAAAGCCTGAAGCACATGACGTTGGAGGAGAAACTGAGAGCCATGCTTGTTCAGATTAGAATTTGTGGGGACTGGAGACCTTAATGCTCTTTCACCACCTAAATGGGAGGGGACGGAGACAGACTATCCCCAAAGCCCTGTGCTGGTTGGTTGAGAACCAACAAACACAAGTTGCAGCATAAGAAATTCCAGTTAGCCGGCAGGAACAAATTTTTCACCCACCGTGAATGTGCCAGATGTTAGAGCAGGGGCCCAGAGAGGTTGTGAAATTTCCTTTCTTGGAGATATTGACAACTTGAGTTGATGAACCCTAGCAAGCTGATTCGAGTTGGTCCCGCTGGGGTGTTGGGGAAGAAGCTTCAGGCTCCTTCCGACCTAAATCACGCTGTGATGCAGTATTGTAGAATCAAGAGCTGCTTCCCATGTAGGCAGGATCTCTTTCACAGCAGTAACAGTTGCACTGTTCCAGATAAATACTATTAGAGAGTGTTGCAGGTTTTTTGCTGTGGCAGACAAGGTGGAACCAGATCAACCTACTTGTTTCTGGAAGCATTTTGTGTGTAGGAGTAATGTTGGTTGGAGCAGTCTGTATTCTCGGTAGAGAATGCAGCAGCAGTTTAGCAGAGAATTTACAGCCAATCAGTGGCTGTGTCTGGCCCATAATAAGGTTTTGTCTCGACTCACAACTGCTTTCCTCAGTCAGCTGAAAGAATCCTCTTTCAAATGCCTGGTGTTCCCTAAATATCGCACAAAGTCAAGTCAGTCTTCAGAGCACTATGCCTTGGAGAAGCAAAGCCAAAGCCCCAGGAATGAGGTTGCCCTCCACCTTGCGTGCCATGTTCCTTGACAGTGGGTAGGCACAGTTCCATGCTGTGTGCACATCTGGTGCTTTGCAAGGCGCGTTCGTGGACTGATTGCTCCTATGCTGGAGCAGTGGGACACGACCCAGTAGGGTATGTGTGTGGAGTACGAGCTTGTGAACACAAGCCCTCTGGTCACAGTACTTTTCCTGCTTGTCTGACAGGAGATGAATCCACACTGTCTGATCCATAGATCAGATAGTTCTTTCCTCTCCTCAGTGTCCTACACAAGAAGGAGCTTTCCAAAGAGAAAGGGCAGAAGAGCAGAGCAATGAAACTCTGTGACATGAACATCAGTGGTTTGGCATCCTGACTGTTCTGATATCAGTGTGTAGCTTTGCTGACTGAAAGGGGTGAAGGTGTTTCTCCTAGGTCAGGGCAAGAAAGCCAAATGGAAGTAAACCCCTGGATGGAGTTAGGAACTTTCCTGGTGCTGAGGTTTGGGCTACCTGCTCTGCATTTGGCACTGTGGAATTTAGAATGGAGAACATGGCCTCCCTGTGCTTCCAGGCATCATGTTTTTTCCTGAGATTGCTTGTGAAGTGGCCAGTTCATTCTTCATCCTTTGACTAACCCTGCTTTTCTGTAGTTGCATGCAGTGGATATGTGTTACTAACACCTTCCCTGCCTTTCCAGGGTCACAGTGCACCGGGCTGTTTAGCACCACTGTGCTGGGAGGCTCCTCCAGTGCCCCCAACCTCCAGGACTACGCACGCAGCCATGGCAAAAAGTTTGCCAGCAGCCTGACATACAAAGACGGTATGTGTGTTCCCTGGCAGCAGGGTGGTACTTTGTGGACAGTGGTGTCTCAAGATGCGCTTGCGGCACAGACTGGGGCTGCTGAAAACTGTGACAGTTGAATGTGTGTATTCACCGCATCTACAATGATAAATTTCGCCATATCCCGAGAAACTGTGGTCCTTGCTAGGACGGTGTGCTGGAGCTGACATTGTGAGAGGAGTTTTAGGCTGATGTGTGGTATTGCTGGGGTCTGATTTTGGTCTGATGTTTTAATACTACTTGCTGTTGTGAAGGGGGATTTATTGGTCCAGATATTAAACAGGTTTGTCCTGGTATGGAAACCCAGCAGATCACATCATCTTGCTTACCTTGGTGATCTTTCTGATACTAAATGAAGCTCTTTTTGGGACAATAATCCTTGTCCCATGGAAGGTGGAGCCATCCCAAAGGCAGAACGATATGCTTGGGCGTGGATAAGATGGGCACTAGAGCGAGGCTGAGCACGCAGCAGAGTCTGAGGTAGTTCCCAGGAAGCAAGGGCAATATGCCTGAAAGGCTTGAGGTAAGTGAGTTGCTTGGATGAAGTACTGCAGAAGGACTGGAAAGTCTGGTTTCTGTGCAAAAACTGCCAGGAAGGTCAGCAAGACAATCTGGTGAAGGCGTTTGGGGCCGTGGTTACAAACATTGCTCTATGCCCATGGGTGCAGGTGCTGCAGCTGCACCCTGACCTGCCAGCAGCACTCGGTGCCATGCGCAGGGAGCAGCAGAGGGTTGTTATTTGCAAGGAGGCTGGGGCGCAGGGACAGACTGAGGCATTCGGAACAGCTGGAAGGTGTAATGCATAAGTGCAAGTGTCCATTGGGGTCCCAATAGGAAAGACACTCACTCAGACTCTTTCAGTACTGATTCACAGACCGTTCGTTGGGGCACTGAACTGAGGAGCTCCATGGACAGGGTCTGCACAGCATACTCTGACGAGGTTGGAAATCCACCTACGGTTTCCCAGCATTTGAATGGATGGATGTAAGGTTGTTTGTCTTGGATGTCTTATCTTTTTGGTATTTTAATCAATGCCAAATCTGAGTGCCTTTCTTATTGGGATCATAAGGAACACCAACACTGCTGGATTTCAAGGTGGGAAGAGAATTAAGGCAGTAATTTGGGGAAGAAAGGAGGTTGGTTCATTTGGATTTTTGTCCAGTTTCGAGGGAAGGAAAACAGCCTAGCAAATCAGGATGGAAAGACGTTGTCCGCTTCTCAGCCCTGTTGGAACCCTGTAAGTGCCATTATGTACACTGGCTGACTGTGCTGCTTTTCTTGTGTAAGAGAAAACTGAGCTGGTTCTCACCTCCTCAGGGCACTCCCTGGCACACAGCGGGCTGTGAATGACAGCGACAGGGAGGGTGAGGTGGGAGTGTTCTCAACCCCGCTGTACCAGTCTGAGCAGCCCCAGGCAGCAAGTACTGGCTACTCACAGGTTACAGAATAAGCTCATGGTGTTTGGCACGAGACCAGAGTGTGAGTCACAGTGGAGCCGCTGAAAAGGCCAGCAAGGGCCCTGGCTGCTGTTCTTCCCTGACTCTGCAAGGAGTAGGGGCCCAAGGCAGCACTGATTCTCAGGGAAAAGTATCAGACACTGCTCTGTGCCCAGCTGGGCATGGACAGACCTGCTCAGTCCTGGTGCTGGGCTGCCTGTCCCTGTAGGCTGTGTAGCAGGATATGCCTGCGGCTGGCTACAGGCATTTGAGGTCATGGACTCCTGCTGCATAAGGCTAAATTCGGTGACAAGGTCTCTGTGTGCTGAGATGCAGTTGTACCCTCGAGTACCTAAAATGCAGACTTGGTTGACTAACATGTGTCCAACACAGCTCAGAATTATAAATCTTGGTGTTATACCTCTGTTTTCATGTTCCTTGGCATGCCCTGGCACCCTGTGCTGTCAGCACCTTGCTGCAATAAGGACAGTTTGGGGGGAAGGTCAGGGGCTTGGGAAAACAAGGAGGAAGCAGAATGGCATTTAGCTTCTGGGGAAGGTAGTTTGGAATGTGAAATGAGCCCTTGATCTGCATGTTTCTGCTTAAATGAGCACTACTGAAATGCTGGACAGTGGAATTTAAACCAAACATCACTACACGTGGTAGCAGTCAGTGGCACTGCAGCTACAGCAGACTCTTGGAGAACGACCTTTTCCACACTCTTTAAACTAATAACTGCTGTTAAAAAACAGCACATTTTTGCATGAACTCTTCGATAGTTTTTCATGGCTGTGATGCTTCAAGGTGCAGTGTGTGACATATAGCACTTCACCAATGTTAACTTGCCTTGTTCCAGGGAAGTTTCAAGGGCCCTTATTTCTGAAGTCTTTTTTGCTTGGAGCTGGAGGAGGGCTAAGGAACACTTCAGCAGAAAGTTTTCTCAACCTCAAGCTGAGGGAAGGTCCATGGATGGTTGTGATTTCAAGTTGGCTTGCCTGAAGCCAGGGATCCAGTAAACTGGGTCAGTGCCATTTCAGTTGATGTGCCCTCAGGGCAAGGGGGGATGTGGGTGGGATGGAGATGGTCACCAGCTGACTGCAGCTCCAGGGCTTAGACACTTTTAAGGGATTGCATGTGTAGGGAAGACTGCCGTGCTGGTTTTTGAGTTTAAAGAAAGAAAAACAATTTTTAGGGCTGGTACACTAGTGGAGGAAATTTCAGTGAGAGTTGGTTTAGATACATTATTTGGCCAAGCCACTGCATGTAGCTATAGGAGCACACTGGGGGTGTGGAGCATGCATTGGTACGCTGATGAGGGGGATAGGCATACAGACTCTGTGGGCTAGGGAGAATGGATGCATGAAACATGAAAGAGATATAAAAGGGTTTTCTACTATTTCCTGAAAGATCCCAAATAGCAGCAAAAGGTATGACTGGCTGGGATCTCACATCAAATCCCACATATAGATGGTCTGATCCAGGCCATTCTTTTTCATGATAGCTGAGGAATTTCCAGTGTGGGGAAGAAAAGTTTCCAGGTTTGGTTTTCTTTTTTTTTTGTGTGTGTGTGTGTGCATATGGAGCCTAATCTATGTCCTTTAAAGCCTATCTGTTTGCACCCCATTAGATGCACAGTGTCTGTCCTTGCACTGTCTTTCTGATGTGTGATTTGTATGGGAGAGCTTGGCCTGGCCTGGGGCATGGCCAGGAGAAGCCTGAGGACCACTCTGACAGGTGTATCCTTGCCCTGTACTGAAATGTTTTGAGCAAAGAACTGTAGAGGCATGTCTTCATGGGTCTTTTGCTTCTTCCCTACTCAGGTGATTTACCTTTAAATTCATAAATAGCTCTGTAGAGCTTGCATTAAGAGGTTGTTTACCTGTGCTGGAACTCTTTAGTCCCTCTGCAGAACAGTGTTTGTTTTCCTCGGGCAGAGGTGAATCCTGAGAACAATCCTCCTGTGGTGCTGCTACTTGCTGGGCCGTGTGCTCTGGTGGCTGCAAGCATGGCCTGGCTGCATTGTGCACTGGACTGAGCCTGGTGTGGTGGGAAGGTGTGAGTTGCTGACTGAGAGTGATTGAGAGTGTGGCTGAGTGTGTAGTGTCGGGGGCGCCCTGGCAGGACGGTGCAAGGGCTGGGGAGATGCAGGATGGTTCAGTCAGACCCACAGGCGGAGTGTCGGGTGCTACAGCAGTGCCAGTGGGAGCAGCTGTTGTGGGGGTCAGGAAGGTGAACCCGAAAGGGTAATCAAGTGTATGAAGGTCGGGGGATCCTTTGAAGCAGGCTGTTAACTGAGATGATCTGTTTTTATTTCCTCAGAGCTCTTGTCTATGCCAGCCGTAAAACGATTTTCTGTGTCGTTTGCAAAGCATCCGACTAATGGTATGTTTGCTTTCTTGATTTGGTGTTCCCTCACACTTCTAACCCCACGGTCACGTTCAGTTTTCTCTGCACATATTCTCCTCTCAGCCTTCTCGTGGTTTTTCTGTGTTTGTGTATCTGGTGTCCAAACATGCTTCACCTTCCTCCATTGTCTTCTTGTGACTAACGTGCTCACTCATACCCTGTTACTGCTCAGTGGTGCCTCTGCTCTCCCCTGAGGTGTTTTTGTCCCGGATGAAAAGGCAAAAGCCATGGCTCTGTGAGTGCACTGCTAAAGCAGCCTTTAACTCCACTGTGACATTAAGGTCTTCTGTCATGCTCCCTTTCGGGAGGATGGGGATCAGGGGGAGAATACCACAGGATTGGGGGCTGATACCCACTCCATATCATGAAGCATCAGCAGCTTGGTCCTTAGTTTCTACTCTGCAGATTTGCAGAATGCAAACAAGAATAGCCCTAGGACAGCTGTGTGTCACCTGGGAGGCCCTAGTGTACGGCAGGAAAGAAGGAAGTGCACATGGTGTCGCGTGTCAGGAGTACTGGTAGCCTTGTGGCCTCCTGTTGTGAAACCTGTCTGTTAGGCTGGTCCTGTGGTTCCTCCAAGCGCGGTGATGTTGGCACAGGTAGGCTCACCTTTTCTGCAGACATTACCCTGTGAATTGTGTCTCTCCAGAGCTCTCACTCATCTGCTGTTGGTGGACAGTGCTGGCTCGGGGGGAGGGGATGGGCATCGTGCTACCTGGGGTGGCATCACCTGCTTCACCCCACCCTGCCTGTAGCTCTGGAAAGGCTTGGTGACAAGATGTCTGACAGAGCTTCTGCTAATTCACTATCTCTGCTCCATGTTGCTACTAACCTGACAACCAAAGTGTGAGGTTATAGGCCCACTAGCTCTGTTGTAGCAGGTGCCTTGAACCAGTGTTTACTCTCCAACTCTTGCACAGATACTTTTAAAAAGGTTTCACAGCACCCGTTCTCTTGCATGGCTCCTGCTGCTGAGACAAGTTGGAACCAAAGGGGATCACTGAACACTACCGAATATTTCTGCCTTACGTGATCAAGGCAGCTTGCGAATGTGAAGACATCCTGCTTGGTGTAACCTGGAAGATGAATGGAATTCAGAAGACTGTTCTGAAAATCAAAGTTTTGGGAAGGATGAAATGGAAAAGGGCAGCTCACTGTGGCTTTACTGTTTCAAATAACTAGAGGGAACCTATTCTCTGTGTTTGCTTGGTTTTGCTTTTCTCAGAGTGGCCAACTGCTTGGTTTGTCTGTATGTCTGGACACCATCTGAGCTTACATGGTGTATGTCAGCAGGGTGTGTTGTTCTATCTTGCCTGCGAAAGTTGTACCGAGTTCCAGCCTTTCCTAAGACATGCTGTAAAGCACTTGTCCCTGCTCCGAATATGATAGGGTGAGACTGGGCATCATGTTTCTCCCAAAAACCCAATTCATATTTCTAATGGCAAAGTGCTTCTTAATCAAGAAAATAAAGACAGGGGTCCAGCAGGTGAGAACTCAAAGTCAGGGATATTTGGTCTAGGACTGGCACTGCTTTGAGCAGGAGAGATGTTTACCCCATGAATCTCTTACAACAACTGAACGCAAAAACTGTTCCTAGCTCTGAGTTCTGGATTTTGTTTCTGGAGAGCTGCCTCTTTGTGGTGAAATGGAATGGGTGAACTGGGTAGTGGTCAAGCACAGCATCAGGCCAGATGCCTTGGTCACACAAGTCTTGGGTGGGTGACACGAGTCCTGAGGCTGTGTATAGGGAGAAGACATGCCTGCGTGCTGGTGTCTTGTCTGCCATGCAAGGATATCACAGAAGATTGCACAGGGCTGTTCTCGAAGAGAGGGAAAGTCAGCGCTTCTGTGCTCCCTCTGTTCTTCCGCACTCTCAGCACTCGGCTCTCAGTCAGACCCTGCTGTCCCCCAAGTCCCTTGCACAGCCTCTGCTCATTTGGTGCTGGGCCATTTGCTCTATGTGCTGATGTGCCTGGCTGCGCTTGGATGCAGGACTCGAACACTCTGTTGGCAGCCTGGATTTCTTGTCTCAGCTGTGGGAGGACGAGTCTGGCCCTGAGCCTGATCTTCTTATCTAGCCAAACCCAAACTGCATTGAACTTGGAAGGTGTCCTAACGTTTATTCACTTGTCAGACTTTCACTTACAAAGATGAACCCTCACTGCTCAGGTACTGCCCTGTGCTGAAGCTGGGTGGAGCCTGGGCTGGGTGGGAGCCTGGTCTGCCCTGGTGTCACTGGGGGGATGTAACCCTTAAGGGCATTCCTGACCTGCTCGCTGTGGGAGGGATTTGGCTTAGTGTGTGGTGTGGGTCCTTCTCACCCAGCGGCCCTGGGCTGGCAGCTCCATCCCCACATCTCCACAGTTTCTCTGTCCCCAGCTGTACCTGCCCCTCTCCTCTCACTCTCTATGGCCGCTTTCCTCCAGATGTGTTGGAGCACCAGCACGTTGCCCAGTTGCTACGCCGTTTTTCCTCTGACTGTGCCACGAGCCGGACCATCTCCTTGGATGCCACCCTAGCCCATCACCTGCAGCAGTGCTCCTACCACCTGCGCCTCTTCAGGAGCTGGCTGATCTCAGGGCAGGATGACTTGGAGTGTCTTTACGGTACTGCACGCTGCAGCTGCCTCTGTCCCGTGCTCTTGTAGCTGAGCAGGGACCACTGTCTGCTTGAGAGTGCAAAGTATGCTTTGCTTCTATAAAACAGAAAGTATTTCCCTCACCGAATCCCCAAGGTCTCTGGGCTGCTGCTGCAGCAAGCTGTGTGGGCTGTTGTACCAGCAGTTTTGGAGCCTTAGGCCAGGAGCCTTTCCACACGGAGCCCGCGCTCCCCATGTGGCTGTATCTGCTCTTTCCATCTTTGGCAATTGTTTGTTGCCTCTTTGCTTTAGCCAGGGTAAGGCCTTAAGCTCCCTCTAGGGTAGGTCCTGAGCTCCTATCGATGGGATGTCCTGCTGGTAGGATGCCCTGTGCAGGTCTTGGTGAGCTGCCACAGGGTGTCCCCTTAGTAATGGAGGAACCAAAGTGAGTAGTGAGAGTATGGGAAGAAGAGGTTAAGGAGGTGCTGCAGCTTGTCACAAGCTGAGTGAACTTGCTGTGGAAATTTTGGGAAAATGAGTGCTTGTGGGTGTGTTGTATCTAGAGAGACTGAGTTAAGACAGGGTAGAGCTGAGCTTCTGTGTGGCTGCACTGCATGGCATCTGTCCTGCCTGATAGGGCCTCTCAGCGTGTCCTGTCTCTGGTGGGAAGAGGTAGGCGGGTTCAGCATTGAATCCAGATGTTACAAAACAAAGCTTGCTGCTGTTTCTCTGGTGTTTTTCAGCCTCTGTCACAGACGGGAAGTCTGGTGCATGGAGGCCTTGGTGCTTCTCATACAGGCGGAAAGATTGCTGCTCCCTGAACGAGGCAGCGAGCTGGGGCTGGCTGCTGAGGTTTACCTGCACCATAGAAGCTGCTCGGAGCATGTGGCTTGCTGAGCTGTGTGGTGTGATGCATGGACCTCCTTTTCCATTCAGACCCACAGGTGGAAGGGGCACTACTTCCGTAGTGAAGCAGCAGGACCGAGCATTTTCAGAGCCTGGAGGATGAGAATTTTTCTTACATGGTCTGTTTTTCCTTGGTATGGCCCTTTCTGTCAAGCAGGCAGTTTGGAGACAGTAGTTGCTTTTCACATGTAATTAGGACAATTCCTTGGTCTCCTAGCAACAAATGCTAAAGAGGAGCAGAATTGCTTCAAGGGAAGAGATGCTGGATCACAGCAGACTGCTCCAGAGCCAGGGCTGAGCTTTCCCTGCTGCAGATCTTGGCCATGTGTGTGAGCTCGGGTGGGGAGAGGAAATGAGCTCAGTGCTTTGGACAGCAGCAGGCTGCTGGGAGGTGCATCCTGCCCCAACACAGCCAAACACAGGAGTTGGGTACTCCTTACCTAACTCCTTACCAGGGCAGCAGCCCTCCTGGCTGGAAATCAAATCTCTGCCATTGAGTTCATGCTGTTTATCCAGTCTGTCAGCAAGCCCACAGTTCATTGACATGTTTGAGATTCCTGCCGGGGCTCTTCTCAGAGCAGATGTAGTTGACAGCCCAGGTTTCTTCCTTGTGAAAACTACATTCTTCTGTCTTCTCTTGGCTTTCCACTGTACTTCTATCCACACAAAGGAAACATGAATTAGAAGATAGCATCAGTGAGTCAAAAGTATGCAGTTGGCATCTGTAGTTGGAAAGATCAACATTGCAGCCCTGAAGGAATGTCTGGGAACCTGTGTGGTCATAGCTGGGAAAAAGAAGAGTGTGAAGTAAGTTCATTTTGGTAATGAATCACACTGGTACTGAAGCCAAAGGTCAGCCGTGGAGCAACAGAGAGCGAGCGGTCCTGTGATGATGAGCAGGAAAGTGGCAGGTGATGTCCGGTGTAAATAAATTTAAATGACAAAGGGAAACAGCCCCAAACTCTTATATATAAAACAGTGGGCTCTGATCTGACCATCAATGTGGAAAAGGTAGAAATTTGCAAAATTAGCAGTCTGGGCAGGATGTTTGTAATAGTGGTCCGAGTGGCCTGAGGGAAGTGGTGGGGATCCACAGTTTTGTGTAGTTCCAGGAGTGAGAAGGTTTCTAATGGAGTGAGTTGAGACACTTTGGACAGAGGTGGTCTTTTTTTCCAAGCTCCATACCACGGTACCTGGGGATGTTGGGAGCTTAACTGAGTTCAAGGGGAGACGAGAATATGGAGGAGATACGCGATGTCCAGAGCAATTCTGAGCTGTGGGTCCCTGATGTTTGGGGCACATGACTAGACAGTCACATGTGCTGTCTAGACTCATAACCCTTCATATACAATATACTTGTGGCATGTTGGAGTTCGTCCAAGAAAATAGGGGTGGACTGATCATGCATGTCAGAGAGGAGCCTGGTGAGTGCTTTTGTTTGTGCTGAGACTGGACAAGTGCTTCTTCTCTCCAGAAGAGCTGGCATACAGACCTTTGGCACACAGACCTTCCTCTGTGGGCTGCTGTTGGATGTTGGTACAAAATGGATGGAATTCTGCCCAGTTTCTCGTGCCATTGTCCGCATCACAGACTCCTGCCTTTCAGGTCCCAGGAAAGAGTTTGGGGGAGCATCAGCAGTAGCTGCACAGTCAGCACAGGGTGATTGTCAGTCTGGGATGGTTCCTGTGGCTTGCTCTCACATTTTATTTTTCTTGCCCCTTCCCAAAGGTGTTGGTTCTTTGCTGACTGTGTGGTGCAGCAGTGGATGGAGCCTTCACTGGAGACACATAGGGATTGTGATCCATAGTGGTAGCTGCTGCCTTGGCTGTGCTGTGGTGGCATGAAGCCGCTGTTGGCCTCTCCCCAGCAGCTCAGCAGGTTTAGGGAGGCGTGCAGGGAAGTGGGGTCCCATACACAACTGAGGGGGATTCCTTGAATACAGTACTCCTACACCTTGAAAGAGGAAACTTTGGCCATTTAACTCTGCTTGCTCGAGAGAGATGCAGTGCCACAGCGCTGAGCAGAGTTGCATGACCAGGCACCTGGCACTGTGGGGATACAGGTATATAATTTCACATCAGCTGTGTGTCAGTGTCTAATCTTTCTTTTAGTGCTGGACTTTTGATTTCCTCATCTTACTAGAGAGGAGCCCAAGCACTCAGATCCCCATTGGTGCCCCCAGTGTATCTTGTAACAACATTGCTTTGCCCTATCTTATATTTAAACTTCCTTTTTTCTTTGGAGACTCCAATACCTGAGCCAACTTTGGCCCGTCTCAAACCAGATTCTATTGTGAAATGACGTTAGCCTCATACTGGGCTGCTCCACAACCATCTCTCATGACTGTTTTAAGTTTTACCCTCATCCTTTTCCTTTAGCTCTGTCTCCCAGGAGGCCTCTGAGAAAATAAAGAACGTACATTCTTCCTTACTCAGCACTTCCACTCTCAGGACTTCTCAGCAACGGACAGAAGAATGTGGTCTTTTTCCTGTGTCTTACATTTCTTCATACTAGCCAAGGATTTGTTATCCTTCCTGTCTTGAATTATGTTTGTAGGCCCTTTGTGGCATAGGTAACCTCATGAGCTCTCTGGAGGATTCTTTATCCCCAGCAACTGTTATTTATTGCAGTGAACACCTTCACTGGCCCATGCTTCTTGCCTCTTGCAGAACTGGGTTAGGTGCGGGTATTAGAGCAGAGCCTGTCCTGGAGGTGAGTGGAACAACTGCCTGCACTTCACAAACAGGTGCTCCGGGGCTTCTCCTGAGGTGCTGCCAAGCTGCAGGGGTCAGTGTTATCCTGTCAGTGTGCTGGGCAGGCATCCCACCACAGATTGCATCAACAGCTCTCTTACTTTTTGCATTTCAAAGTATTTTTCCTTCTCTGTAGAAACAAACCCAGTTCCTTTCCAGAGTCTTTTTGAGGTCCTTGGAGGAGACTGGGGGGGTCACAGAATGGGAAGCTCAACCTTGAGGAGTTGAGAGACCTTTGAACTTGAGAGGTGCAGAGCAGGAGGCAGCCTCATTCCATATACCCAGGGACTCACCTGTTTCTTCCTTGCTCCTCTGACAGTTCAGGTTGGCTTGGTTCCACAAGGCACATCCAGGAAGCTGGGATGAAGAGGAAGATACTTTGCTATGACACTCTGCTGGCTTGAGCAGCAAAGGATTTATTCTGAATGGTTGTGATGCAGCTTAGCTCTGAGAAAGTGTCTGTTACATGCCAAGATGCCTATTTCTGCTCGTTCTGGGTTGGCTGGCAGTGAAGTCTAGTTAAGGGGACAAATAATTCAAATCATTACTCAGCCCTTCCTTTGGACACAGCCTGTCAGGGGTGCACAGGGGGCAGCTGTGACAGGGAGGTTCTGTGGCTCCTTGCGGCTGCCGCAGTGTGTACTCCCTGCTGTGGGGAGAGGGGGCTGTGCCAGGCAGGGTGTCACCAGCGGTGGGACCTCTTTAATGGAAATTCTCTTGGCACCACTTCGATTCTGTTTGGCTTCTGTAAGCGGGGGCACTGTGCCAAGCTCTCCATCACGGCTGTGTATTTTAAGTGTCTCAGGCTCAGCAGCAAAAATGGCAGCTGCCAGATACTTTTCCTCCTCTCCCCTCCATGTGTACCCAGGTGCTTGCTTTCAGATCTGTTTTTGCATGGGATTGCTTCGTGGTGATTTTCTTGGGCTAGAAGAGATGACCTGAGGCCTGAGTGTGCCTGTTGTTTGATTCCCAGAGTGCCCAGCTTCTTCAGCCTTGAGTGCTCCTGCATGGATTTACCCTGCTGTTTCCTCTATTCATTTTCTGATTGGGTCTCTTTCCAGGTTTTGAAGGCTGTTCCATGGTTCCCACCATTTATCCCCTGGAGACCCTGCACAACTCCCTCTCCTTGCGGCAGGTCAACGAGTTCCTGACAGCCGTGTGCAGGAGTTGCAGCGAATCGCACGTCCAGTCCACCGCAGGTACCGGTCAGGTGGGCTTGTCTCTGACAAGGCGAGGAGCCCTCCTGCTCTTTTACATTCTCGGGGCAGATCAGCCTGACAGGACTGGAGATAAGTGCAGTCCCTGAAGCCTGTCCCAGAGTGTTCTAGCCCAGGACCCTGAGCCATGGGGCCCAGCTCAGAGCCATCCTAGGCCGCTTACTTGACAAGTAATCAGTCAGGTCTGTCTGTAGCTGATGAGTACGGTGATGTGGATACAAACTCCAGCTTCGGAAATCTTAGCCTCGGATTCCCAGGCATGGCTCTGAATTGGCACTGGTCTTTAGCTCTTCCCGGATCACCTGCTCATGCCTGCTGGGCTATGAGCCATTCCTTTATGTCTGTTGGAATATTACTGATCTGTGTATTTTTTTTCTTGAAGCTTTGTTTGATTCAATGATTGGCAGCCAGATACCAGGAGACCCCTTTATGTCCCAGCGAATCCTGTCATCATCCTCCTTGCCGTTGCGCCAGCGTTCGGATAAGCCCCCTTGGTGTGAGTGTGCTCCCTTCTCGTCGGGGCGAATGTGGTGAGGAGGGAGGGAAGTTGGTGAAGTCAGCTAGGCTGGGAAACCAGTCTGGCTGAAAACAGTTGTTTAATTCTCCTCCTTTATTGGATTAGATACAATCTAGATCTGTCCTCTAGTTTTGCTCATTGTGAAATATAGGGCAAGAATAAGCATTAGTAGAGAATCAATATTTCTTTCTCTAGTGTTGACTCTCACTCAACATTCAGGGATTGTGTGTCAGGAACCAGGAGGAGCAAACTGAAGCTGGGATTGTTACCTAATAGTAAGGGAATGAAAGAAATTGGTTTTCATTTGGAAGCCAAACATCGCACTCCACATTTTGCACTGTGACAACAGAATCCACTCTTAGCTGTATGCCAACATAGCAGTGGATTACAGGATGGAATTGTGCTCTGTGTGCTTGGGTTTTCATCAGCTGAACCGCCAGAAATGCCCAAGACCAGCTGCAAGCCCCTGACAGGTCACATGGCCTGTAGACAGCCCTCACTTCTTGGTTGTAGAACTGCAGGACTGTGACAGTTCAGGTGGGGAAATACCAGCTACGTGTTTTAAGATTTTTTCTTCCTCTTTGCAGACAGCAGTGGCCCCTCCAGTACCGTCTCCAGTGCAGGCCCATCCTCCCCAACTTCTGTGGACAACTGTGCTCGTTTCAGCTTCACTGAGAAACTTTCCATCAGCCCCCCAAAAAGTGAGGAGCAACTGATGAGCCGGTCCCCTGAGCATGAAGAGAGTCAGCCTCCAGGCAGAGGGCTTGACGTGGAGGGGAGCACGTCTGGGCTGTCGGTAGCAGAGCCAAGTGCCCCAGAGACCCTGATCTGGAATAAGGGCCCAGAGCCAGGCAGAATCCTGGAGCTGTGCAAGAAGGAGCTGTCAGGGGAGGACGCTAACCCAGAAGAGAAGAGCATGGGGGAGCTGGATGAAGAAAAATCACCTGGGGAAATGTTAGAGCCAAGTAACACAGGAAACCCAAAGTGTGGTGAAGGGTTTGACCTGAGGTTGGCTGGGGAGAGAGCGAAGCCAGGTGAGGGGTCTATCAGGGGAATGACCGGCCTGGATCAGTCTGGGCTGTCCAAGGAGACCCTGGTGCCCTGTGAAGAGGAGCTGCTGGGAGAGGTGTCGGACCCAGAGCGTATAGGCAAGGAGCTGCTGGGGGACAGTGCTCTGTCAGACCAGCTTCTCTCTGGTCACGTGTGCCAGGTGCAGCCACTGCCTCCTGAGAAAAATGTGGAGGAACTGCAGCTTCTGTGTCAGAAGGATCAGCAAAATTAGTGGCTCACTGGACAGCACACTGCAAGCACTTCTAGCCTGAAAGCAGCCCAACTTCCTGCATGGCACCTCACGCAGCTGGTGGTCTGTAGCAAAGAAGAAGCCACGTCCCAGGGCCACAAGACTCTGTGGTGTGGAAGAGACTGCTTTGCTCCTCCACAAGCCAGCTCTTTGCCATTCAGCAAGAATGTTTGCCTCGTTAAATGAACAACAATGCAGTCTTGGTACTGGCATGGCACCTCCATGGAGCAGGGACATGATGCTGCACTGGTGTCCCAAGGGCTTTGTGCTCACTGGGACAGCAGCATCAGAGGACTGGTACAGCCAAGGCTTTTAGGGTGGTAAGTCCACAGGGGACAGATGCTCCCTTGTGACTTTTTGGCCCACAGCCTTCAGAGAAAGGCATTCTGGGCCCAAATTAATCGGATCCGTCACAACCACCAACCTCCTCTCTGTTCCTTCCTTCTTCCTCTCTCAATTCCCACTGCTGGCCACCAAAATCGGGTCCAGAGAGTCCATGGCAGGAAGACTAGCAGAAGCAGAAAGTATTCTGAATGAGTGTGGAAAAGGAGGGTAGTGAGGGCATCAGGTTTGACTGCCACTTGCAAGGAAACATCCCTTTGGCGTGGCCTTGGATGTTTCCCTGCTGGGTGGAGGTAGGCAGGAGCCTGGGGATCCAGCCTGAGAGAGGTGTGCAAGGGAGGACACACTGAGTTTTTTTTTTTTCTCGTCCCCAAGGGTCAGGCACGGTACAGCTCTGAAGTCTTGGTGACAGGGATTAAAAGAAACTGCTATTTTAACAATTCAGGACTATTAGAAACCGATAAGGAGAAATCTTTATTATATATAAAATGAAAAATATTTAATGCATATTTATGTAAATGCCTTGTGAGCACAAGCCTGAGGGCAAGATTGATACGGGTGTCCCTGCCGCATCCTGAGTGCTGGCCAGGGCTGTGCTTCCTACTCCTCCTGTATTTATGGACAAGTCTGCGTGTCCGTCTGTAGCTAGGATCTGTGTTTTTGTGAAGCTGTGCCCAAAGATCTCTATGCTGTGTTGTGATGATGTGTGTTCACAGTAAATCTATGCTGTGGGTCCAATGTCTCTCTGTCTCTGATACTGACTTGGCAGCAGTGTGTTTGTGCCAGAGCTTGCAGGTACCTGGAACAGTAAGCCCTGCTAATGCTCTGGTGTCCTGCAAGAGCAACTGTGTCTGGAGTCAGACCTGGAGTAAGTGCACAGGCTTAAGGTCAGGAAAAAACCTCTATTTTCCTACATGGAAGAACTGGTCGTACTGGGGAAGAGCTCCTGCCTTCCCAGGTCCGAGGGGGGTTTGTGGCAGAATGAAGACGCTGGGATGGTGTGTTCAGCTCCTTTCACTTGGTCCACACCTTCCCGTCACTTCAAGCACATCCGGAGTGTCGCGTCCTTTTCCTCGTGCCCAGTAATCCCGAGCTGCCAGTTTGGGCATGTCACGGTTACTTGCACTGGGAATGGAGCAGTCGTGCAGCTGCCCAGAGTGCAGCACTGAGTGGGGGGCACCCCAGCCCCCGTCCCGTCAGGCTGTGCCTGCCCTGCGCTCTGCTCTCCCTGCATTACAGATCTGCACAAACAGAGACCTTGGCCATGGGGTTGCAGCCAGCCCTGGCCCCAGCACTGGCTGAAGGACCACAGGTGACTGAGCAGCATGAGATTTCCCTTCGGGCACTGCCCACAGCCCTTGCTCTGCACCCTTGCACAGCCAGTGGCCTGTGGCACCTGCTGCCACCAGCGCTGCTCCAGCAGCCAGGTCCCTGCTGAGCACCAGCCACATCTCCTGCCAGGACCTGCGTGTTTCTGTCGGGGGACAGTGCCTGGGCAGGGTGGTTGCTGTTGGGTCCATCACCTGCTGCAGGGTGTCATTGCTGAGAGGGGCGTGGAGCAGGGCCCTGTGGGGTGGGGGAGTGGCTCTCAGGTGCTGACCCCCACCAAGCCTGATGCTTGTCTCTGCACACCTTCGGGGAATGCATTGCAGTCACGGGACCCTGGTTAGCTGGAGTATGGCCAGAGACAATGCTCATGTACCTGAAAAGTAGCTGTGTGTGGAAGTAGTTCCTGGTTTATGGTAACAGATCGTGGTTCCTCCCATCAGCACCAGGTTTGGCAGCTGCCCTGAGCTCTCCATCAGGCGCTGCACAAGCTGTGGTGTGCTTTGTGGCCACGATGGCCTCTCTCCTGAGGACTGTAGCACAGAACCCGCTTTCTTTTTCCCTGGCATCCACCTGTGCCGTTGTTTCCTTCTGAGGACAGGCAGGCAGGAACAGAACTAACTGGGCATCAGCCTCTCCTGACTGTATTCCAGCACAGGCAGAGCAGCAGCTGTCCCAGTTTTCTGATGAGTAGCTGAAAGAGCTGAAAGAAAGTGAGTTCCCTTCTTGGAGGACAGGTTGGAGTTCTGCAGAGGTGCAAAAGCTAGCTGCTGCGATGGGGTCAGGCGGCACGGAATCCCTGCCATACCTGGGCCCAGATCCCAAGCCAGCAGGTGTGCTGCCTGCCACAGGGCCAGAGACCCTGCCAGCTCAAAGAGTGCCAGCAGCGCTGGGCAGAGTTGTCATTCCCAAGAAATGCGGGGAGAGGCAGAGGGCTGCAATGGAAGGCATGATTTGGGAACTGAGGAGTGATGGTGTTGCATGACGGACAGGCCACGCCAGGCTCCTCACTGGGTTATCAGGAGCTGCTTTCCCCACTACAGCCCTTAGCCAGCTGTGCGAGAGTCCCAGATGTTCCCCAGGAGGGACCCACTAGTCACCCTGCTGGGGCCAGGGGCGAGGGGTTGGCTGGCCCAGGCAGGCTCTGTGGCCTTATGTGCATGTCCCTTTCCTGAGTCACAGGAAGGTTTAGCAGCTGCTGGTGAAGGCGGGCTGTTGGTGGAAAAGCTGGGGCTCGCCTAAGATGGGAGGCATGAGAGGGTGGTACGGCAGCCATGTCTGTGTGCTCCTGCCTACAGCGTGGGCTCGCTGAAAGAACAGTTTGAAACCACTGCAGATGTTCTCGTTCGCAATTAATGTGGCTTTATTATTAATGTGTTGGGCTCCTCTCTTGACAGCAGTTAGTTACAGAGTGTTTCACGTGGAAATGGGCAAAAGGATAGAACTCAAGGAACTAAATTCAAATAGAAATATGATGCTGAAGAAAAGAATCAGGGCTCTGTTCTTAAAACATTTAGCATAGAAGAAGCTAGGAGCACAAGATGCCATTTCAATACAGTTAAGACGTTCACTTTTTTAATTATAGGTTTAAAATAGTATTTTTTACCTATTACATACAGGAAGATTACGCGTTGTTGCCCACATGCAGAAACAAGCAAAAGCAGAGTTTAACTGTTTCTCTCTATAGTGTTGTATTACCTCTGGCTCCGGGTGGGTCCTGCCGGCTCCTGTGGCCTGAGCAGGGTCAGACTCTACAAATCAGCATTTTCATAAGTCTTTTTCCCCATAGTTTTTTTAAGATGGAAGTGGGTGGAGGGGAGAGGGAGATAGGGAGTGAGAGAAGCTCAAGGCAGAACAGACTGCGACAAAAGACTGAAAAAAAATGTGGAGCCTTGAGGACAGGGAAGCAAACTGGTGTAGGATAAAGGTAGCCAAGCAGCAGAGCTGCAGAGGGCAGGAGCAGAGCGCAGAGGGCAGCGTTCCTCCTGGAATCCGCCAGTGGCCACACTCCTGCCCAGAGGATGCAGGCACCTCACAAAGCCTCACTATTACTGCTGCTTAGTCAGAATTGCTTCAAGTTTAAAACTGAGAAAACATTCATGTGTGGGTCTATCTAAAGTTAGTGCATTAGCTTTTACATCTAGCTACGCAGAGGGATCCCGGGAGCCAGTGAGGGCCACACTTGTGCCTCTGGTGTCGGGCATCCTGCAGCTGCCACCGTGGCGGGTGAGCCGGGGTCTCCCCAAAGCACTGTAGGTAAAATCCCCCAGCATTCCAGAGAGGGGCAGGGGCAGCTGTTTTAGTGCCTGAAATTGCCAGAACCAACATTCATGAATGCTGACCCCATCGGGGTACAGAGAATGACATTTGTTATGCTGGCAGACACAGTGTGATTCCATGGTTAAAATGAACACAGCACAGGGCAGGGATTTGATAAAGCCCTGAGTAAGCTCACATGCTCTTAACAAGGGCCGTATCCAAAGGGCTGGCTGTGCCTTGGGGAGGCTGCTGGCCTCAGGCCTTGTCCTACAGCTGCTGGGTTTTAGACACAGCCTTGAGACGTTTTTGCCGCCCGCAAGTTCTCTATGGTCTTTCATATTGTTTAAATTGCAGCATGTTAATATTTTTACTGAGAAACCTCTGAACTGACACTAAAAGCACGTGGTATCATGTTACATGTATAAATTAAAGTATTAAATCAACACAAAATGCAGCTTAACATTAAAAAAAATAAATATATAAATTAAAATGCAAAATAAACCATTTCCCTAGAAACTCCATTTTAGTGCTAGGAGCAGGTTTCTAAGCAGCATTTTCTTCATGTCACCTGCCAGAAAACTAGCACTGAGACTGAAGTGTCCCAGGCAAGTGCAACACAGGGTCCGAGGATGCTCATGATGGAGTCAGCCCTCCGCTCAGGGCCAAGCACAGTGGGTGTCACAGCAGATGGAAATACTTTGTGCTGACTGTCAACTGCTGCAACATCATTCCTTCTTCCCCAGAGCACAGCCTGCTGCCACTCTCTTTGTCTTACAAAAGAGCTGTCTTTGTGGTAAGACCCTCTGTCAATTCTCTTGGACGTGGCAAAGGCTCATGCTGCAAGCTTAGTGCACCTGAACACCCACACTCCCTGCTGGGAGAATGGGTCTCCCACGCTGAAACAGGTCTGTGTGCCAAGGAGGTTCTGGGTGGCTGTTCAGTAGCCACAATGCACTCATGGCACACAAGTGTGTTTCTGCCAGGACGTCCAGAGAGCAAGGACAGATGCCCACAGTGGTGCGTAGGCCAGGGAACAAGCTGCAAGGTGGCACCACATGGATGAGCAGCGCCTCGCCTGCACTGTCAACACGTCCCTGCCAGCGTGGAGGAACTGAGAATGACTACACTCGCTAAACTACTTTTTCCCGAGTATTTTGGGAAGGGCTTTCTCTTTCCTCACACCACAAGTTCCATTCCCCACATCCTGGACACTTGAGGGGACAACAAAAAGCTTGAACACAACTATAAGGCTTGGACCCTGGCACACAGGCAGCGAGGAGATGGCTGCTGCGTGCAGACCTGGCACTAGCTGGGCACCAGCCTCCCCCAGCATGGCCTGCGTGCTCCTCAGCTGCCTCACCACAGTCCTCCAGAGCCTTTGGTTTAGGGACAGGGAGGTTTCTTGTACATCTTGGGCCAACAGTGGCCAAGGTTTTTTCAGCCCTTCTGCTGTTGAGGGGGCTGTAGTTGTGCGTTTGGATGCTCTTTTTGTGTAACTGTTCAGGCCACAGCCTCTCTGTGCCTCCTCCTGCCACACGGTGTGCAGGAGTCAGTTGGCTGCTGTGTGTGCGAAGCTCAAGTTAGCAGGTTAGGAATGTGCTGAACCCTCCCCTCCCACTGCCATGTCCTTCATCCCAGCTCCCTGAGCACAACAAACAGGTGCTGCAGGATGCCACAGGCAAACACCTGGAACAGAAATCTGCCAAGCTGGCATGTGGTGGTCGTGCCTAGTTGGAGCACAGGTCCCCTTGCTCAGAATACCTCCTGTATGCTCAGGAGGGGAGATGGAAGAATGACCTTCACTGTCACATTACAGTCAGAGAGTTTTGTCGTCCCTCATCTCCCTGGTGCAACTTCTTTGCAAGTTAGATTTCGCCTCTGCCCCCTGCCTCCCATGCACTCTGCATGCAGCAGCAGCACTTCAGCCCTCACCAGAAAGGTGAGGTTCATGGTGCTACAGGTTAAATGGCAAGGCAGCCAGGAAGAGAGTAGAACAAGCTCTCACAGCAGCAAGGCAGCCAAGATAGTCTACAGAAACTGTACAGGCAGCAGAATAAAGCAGGGAAGGTGAAAGTGCCCCTGGCCTGCAACTGCTCTTGCACAAACTCTTAGCTCAGTCCAGAAAATTACAGAGCCCTGCACTTCTTCCTCATGGCATCCAGTGCTGAGCAAGATGGATACCCGATTGCCTGACAAATGGGAACCATGTAGAGGACTAAACCAGAGAAGAACTGGACTGTGATTAGATGGTGTCTCTCATGTTGCATCGGTGATTGAAGAGTCAATGGATGAACACAAAGTGTGGGAGATTTAGAATTCAATCTTACAGGCTGGAAAAGATTCGTCCTGCATCACAACAGTGCTGCTGCTTGCCAGTACCATGATGTTTAGCTCCTGCTGTTTCTCATGGGTCTGTTGGTACCATTCTCGTGTTACCTCAGTATCGTGTGTTGGGATCAATGTCACCTGGGAAAAGAAAGCAGCAGGGATGATTGAGAACAACTGCAGTGACAAATAATGCCCATAGGAGCTGATGCTAAAATTTCTTGTTAATTTTGGAACACTGTACCCTTGGTACTGCTTGTTCTATTTAATGTCTTTCAGATGTCGGGTTCTGAGGCAGAGCTTTATTTTATACAGTACCAGCACAATGGGGCTCTGAACTGGCTGCAAACTGGCAGCACTGACACCATAATGATGAGAATGGCTGTGCAGGGGAGAGCATCGTGCTTTGGAGCTCCAGAAATAGCCTCGGAAAGATCCTTCAGTGTGAAAAGGAACAATGCTGGCAGTGTCACTGTTAATGGACACTATGTGCCCATTGACCCAGTGTGCAACTCAGAGACCTTGAAATATGAGGCTGCTTCATCTGGAAGAGCATATACACCTTCTTGTACGTGTCTTCAGGAGTGCCCACCTGGGGTGTCCTGCAAGCCTGGCTAAGCAAGAACTGTGTTATAGAACATTCTTGTTTAAAAGCTCTATTAAGTAAGTTGCTGTCAGAAAAATCTTTGGCAAGCCAGGCTAGCAACAGATGCCACTGGGTGTGGGACACTGATGAAAATTCAGTTTGTGTTGGTGCTTGATTTAGCTTGAGGATAGGCTCATCCTGCAGTAGGTAAGGAGGAGTGTATGGTCTCTCAATGCTTCCTCCCCTCAGGAGGATGTGGAAAAGAGGACATAGCTGCTTCCATTCATACCATTTTGCAGGTGTCCTCCTCCTCATCAGTACAAGCAATTACTCTGCTGAGACTGCAAAACAGGATATGCCCAGTGCCATTTGCTTCCTCTCAGTGTACTCCCTCGGGTATGTTTGTGATACCCATCTTCTTCTGAGCACTTGTGACATCAAGAGCATGACACACCCCTTTGCATTTCCCTGACCTACCTGCAGGTTCTCTCCCCACTGAGACTTCCCTTCCAGAAGTGCATCCAGCACTGCACGGCTTGGCTCTCCGTTGGCTGCATCATTCCCACTCACAACATAGTAAGATGCTCGAACCCGCTTGAAGAACTCTGGATCTGTGTTCTTCCCACTGCAGTGGTTGGGGATGTAGGCCAAGTCCACGTAGACGGGTGGACCCAAAGGCATAGACAAACTGCTCTTAGGACTATTGGAAGCTTTGGAAAAAAGGAAACAAGAGGCTATCAAAACCCTTCTGCAAGGGACAAACACTCAGATTAACACAGAAGGACTTGGATTCCAGAAAGACTTTTCCATTGCAGCAATGAAGTTGAGACTTATCCAAGCTCCGCTGCTCAGAGGTGACCTGGGTGCATTTCTGGGCCAGTGCTGTCACAGGTCTTGGGAGGGAAAGGGTATTCTGCTATTCTTTGGGGAGGGATTGGAAGGCTTTAGGCTCAGAAGATTTTTCTGGGGAAGGGAATCAAAAATCTCCATTATTACTTTTTGCACAGTTGTCATCCCAGTTAGTATTTAGTCCTAATTTTTGTTAATAACCTACATTTGGTTAAACACACACACACTCCCACACACCCTCCCCCATTCTGATTGCCTTTGTATGCTATCCTGGGGTATTACAGTAGTCTTTCTGGAAGGTCCATCCTGTGAATCGCTGTTACTCCTAGGACTCTGTTGCTCTTTCCTATCAACCTTTTGTACATCTCAGCCTTATCACTGCTTATAACATTTTATGCCTGACTGGGAAGTCCTGTTCTCTGTTCTGCTATGTTTAACCCAGTGCTTTTCTCTGTGTTGGACCTGTAGAGATAATGCATGTTTCAGGAATGATTTCTTACCGGGATTTGTTTTGATGCCATTAACAAGGCTCTTGCCAGGGTTGCTGTGACTACTCCGGGATAACTCATCCTCTGGCATCAGTGCACTGCGTGGTTTGGGCTTTTCTCCTCCATCTCTTTCTTTTTTGGCAGTGACAGATTTCGGAGATTTGTCCGATGACTGTTTCACAGGAGTGGGTGATCGTTTGCCTTTCACATCTGATTTCCGGGCAGGTGAGGAAGATTTGGGTTTGCTCAAAGGCTTCCTCACACCTTTGTTCTTTTCTTTTATGTCTTTCTTGGAAATTTTATCAGTTCTGCTCATGCTTTGCTCATTTACCAACATATCAGGGTCTACCATGCAGACATCAGGGTGAGGAGGGTGGGGATGGGGATCTACCATTGGAACAGGCTGAGGATCATGGCTGGACCTAGAACTGGCATGATGAGCATTCCCCACAGCTTTGTCCACTGGGAGGAAATCGGCATCTTCATCCGAGTCCATGTTGGCATCTGCTGTGATGGATGGACATTCTTCAGTCTCAGGCGGGACATCTGAGTCTGACTGGGAGGTTCCAGAATCACTCACTGACGTTGGAGGGGTTTCCTCCACTGTGGCACTTTGCATGGGACTGCTCCCAGTGTGGGGTGGTCTCCCCTGCACTGAAGGGTGACCCTCCTCCTGTGAGAGGTCACTGTCTTCAGAGAGCTCATGGGGGCTTGGGTTGATGAATGAGGGAGAGAGTTCTCCCTTTCTCTGCTTGTATTCACATGAGGAAAATTTCTGTCCACAATCAGAACTGCCTCCTAAATGGGTCTCCATGTCATGGGAAGCATCTCCACAGTCCTCTCTTTTTTCACCCCTCTGCACATCTGGGAAAAAAGGCTGGAAACTGTTTTCAGGGGACATCAGAGAGGAAGGACGGCTTTGCCTCTCTGTTTCCTCTTTGCCTGCACATGGAGAAAAACTGCTGTCAGAATCGGGACATGTTTTTTCATCTTTTGCCTCTGCTGCATGGTATGTGCTTTGGAAAGCTTGCAGACTGGTGCTCACCTCTGTTGGACCATTGGCTGTGGTTTCATCTTCATGCTGATGATGAGAAAATGATGTCAACACATCAGGGAGAGATGTCAGTGGCAACAGGTGTTCTGCAAATGGTGCCTTCTGCTCTGGGCTGCTACCACAGGGCTGCTGTTCTTGCTCTGCAGGGAATGGTGTGGGCTCTGAGCCCTGGCACTCTTTTCTGCATGGCAAGGTGTGGTCACCTATGCCACAAGGAAATGGAGAGCCATGTTCTTCAGCAAAGACAAAGTCTTTGGTTTCAGCTGTATGTATTTTCACAGCATTATCTGGAACCTGTGGAGACACATCCCAAACACTCCTGGTACCTGCTTCCACTCCTGCACCTGTGTATGTGGAAAGCATATGGGAATAGAAACTTTCTGCTGTAGTCAGTATCACAGGAGTGGTGGCTTCGGATGAAGGTTCCTCTGACAGGCTGGAAGAGTCATCCTTCAGCTGCTGCTGGGGCACAGACTCTTTCTCCACACCTTTGGAGAACACCTTGTCTTCTTCATATGGACTCAGCGGTGAGAATTTAGGAAAAGATGAGTCAAGGCTGCTGATTTTCTCAGAAACCTCCAAGTACTCATCTTTGTTTCCCTGGTCTGACAGCAAAGCACAAGGAGACTCTAAAGAAAGAGAAATATCCCCTAAACGGCTTGCTGAGGTTTGCTTATGTCTGAATATGCTGGCTGTTTCACTCTTGCCTAGCAGGGAGCTTTCAAATCCAGAAAAGCTATCCATTCCTCTGCTCTCTACCCTCAGGCCCTGTTGGTATACCTCTGTTTGTTTGCTGGAAGCAGATTTCGGGTATATGGCTTGCTCTTGGCACTCGGAGGACACTGCTGCACTTGGATAATCTGCTACCCAGAAATGGGATTCCTTTGTGGATTTTTCAGCAATCTCTCTCTTTTGTGAAGAATCTTGTCTTACATGGCACATTTCTGAAGCTCGCTCATCTCTGTCCGTGTCTGGCACGTCACTGTAACCAGCAACATATGTCTCCACGACAGCAGCGGATGCAGTTGTCCTACTTCCATATTCCTCTTGTGAGCCTGGACCAGAGGGAGAAGAGGCAGTGGAGCTGGGTGAAAGGGGCTCCTGACACTTGCTCTGCAGGACGGGGTCTGAGACAGGGAACTTACTGATGGCTGAGATGCGTGCATAGACGGTGCCTGCAGCTTCAGCAGGGCTGTGCAGTTTAGACTCCTTTTCAGACTTCTCCTTAGCACCTTTTTCTAGCTCTGAGTCACTTGCACTTTCTTCCCCTCGACCTGCTTTCTCATAGTATGTATCTTTGGGATTTGGGATTTCAGATTTCAGGGACGAAGATACCTGCTCCTGGCTAGACAAAATTATGTTCTCATCTGGACAACCAGCATCCATATAGGTGGGTGATTTCCTTTGATAAAAGGTGTCAGTTGTGACTGTGGGAGAGGCAAATGCTGCACTTGTGGATGATGGGTGCAGTGCAGAGTCCAGTTCTCCTGGCAAAGCAGAAGCCACGTTCAGTTTTTCCTGTCCTTCTGATGTCCTAGGCTTCCCTGTTTCAGACAAGGGCAAATATCTTTCATGGATGTCTCTGTAGTCAAAGACTGAATCTGCTTTATCTTTAGGGGATGCTGGAGATGACAACTCCTTCTCAGCAGAGGTATAAAGGCAGGACTCTTCTTCCTTTGCAGACACATGAAAATTTTGACCTTTTTGAGAGTTCAGTGCTGTCACTGGCACCTTGTCAGTGTGACCTGGGCTGTGTGCACTCATGGCGGTGAAGGGGGAGGGTCCCACTCCAGACACAATTATCTTCTCATAGATGTCAGCATACTTGAAACTTCTTTCATCTGGGTAGGGAGTTGGTTCTCTTTCTTCTGGCTCTTGTCTTGTGGAACTGTCATCACCTCTCTGTGTGCAGACCCCTTCCTCATAGGAATAATGGGAGCTCCTGGAATAGGTCTCTGGAGGATACACGTCTTGGATGGTAGCACCCACAGCCCCAGCACAGCCCACAGCATCACTGCTTTTTTGACATGGGCCTTGTCCTGGAGGGGACTGTGCACACCGCCCTGACATCTCAGCACTCTCTTCTGTGGACTCTGCAATATATTCTGCTGGTCTTGTAGATTGCAACAGAGTAGATGCTGCTGCTGTCTGCTCTTTTCTTCCCATAGAGTCATACAGACCCTCAGTGGATTTGCAGTCATCCTCTTGCCTGCTATCTGACTTGTATTTGCAATCTATTTCCTGATACAAATCACTGATGTCTGATTTCTTCTCAGCTGTCTTTGATGGGACATCCTCCCACAGAGGTGGCTTGTGCTGATCTAACTTGCAAGGCCTCTCTGCTCCTGGTGGTGCCTCAATCTCCTTTCCTGCTGCAGGCAGGGGAGATGTCGTCAGAACTTGGTCTAGTGACTTTGCATAGATATCTAGGACAGCTTTCTCCTCATCATCTAAGCAGGAGCAATCCTGTTTAGAGGTCAACAATTCTTGCCTTTTTTTGTTTCCAGTTAAAGCTTTGGCCTGATTTTCCTCACCAGAGACATAATGAGGAGATAGAGGAGAACCTTCCCTTTGCGTTCTTTCTGGGACAGTGATGTCAGCAGGAACCACATCCACTTTCTTTGTTTCTGACGTAAGTTTGGCACTCTTCTGTGTGTCTTCTTTGTAATCAATTGACTCCATCTTTAAACATTCAGTTTCTGCTTGCAGTAGCATGGGTTTGTCTTCAGCATGGTGAAGCTCCTCATCCTCCTCACTGGGTAATTGCCCTCCTCTCCCACTGTCTCTCTCTTCCTGAAGATACTCAAATGCAGAACCCCATGGTTCCCTTTCTGCTCCTCTCCAGGTATGGCTGCCAGGTACTGCAGGAGACAGGTTCTCCTCCTTTCCCATTTTAGGAAGGGATTTTGTTTCAAATTCTGGTACCTCATCCAAGAATGTACTCTCCCTCTCTTTGTCATATCTCTGCCGACTTCCCTGAACAGGGACCTCTTCTACCTCTTCTGGAAACCACACTTTCTTCTCATAACTTAAATCTTTCATGCAAAACTTTTCCATTTCTGGAGATTTTTTTTCTTGAGCTTCCTTGAACCTGCAAGATTTTATACCTTCAGTAGAAATCTGTGAAGATGTTTTATCTTCACTTGGGCTAGATTCTGTAAAATGTAAGCCCTTTGCATCTGGGGATACTTCCTGAGAGTCCAAGCCCACAGTTCTTCCCCTTAACAGGCCCTTTTCTGATGCAGAAAATAAACTGCTGTCATCTGGAGACATTTCTTCAGTTGAAGAATCTCTGGGTGACGTGTCTTTAACTGAACTACTTTCTGGGCAAGGAAAAGATATTGATGCTTCTTTCAGTTCTTTGGCAGAAATTTCCAGTGATTTTTCATATGTAGCTGGGCTCTGGTCTGTGAAACCCATGGATTTCACAGCTTCTGAAGGGAATTTGTCAGTGCAGTTGGACATAGCTTTCTCTTTTGCAGTTATCTCTTCTGTGAAACTAAGACCTTTGATGTCTTCTGGAGAAATTCCTTTAATAAAAACATCTGAAGAGATTTTCCTGCTGGAACTCTCAGTGAGAGAAATAGATTTGATCTCTTCTGGGGAAATGTCTTCAATGGAAACATGAGAAGATTTCTCTTCTTCTGAGGTGTCTCCTGTGAAATACAGCAGTTTTCCTTCTTCAGCAGTAACTCCCTTAGAAATATCTGAGGATTTTTCTTTACCAATCCTTTCTTCTGTAAAAGAAGGTGATTCAATGTCATCTGGTGAAAATTCCAAAGATTTGTCATTTTTAGATTTGCTTTGGCTTGTGAACTGTGGAACATCCACATTTCCTAGAGAAGTTCCCGTGGTTGCAAATGGCTCAAAGGACAAGTGTTTTGAAAATCCCATTAAACTTTCTGTCATGGTTTTAGTTCCTGGCTCTTTTTCTGGTTTTGTGCTGGGACGGGCCACCTCAGGATGCTCCTCATCCTCCCCAATTACCACCGTGTCCTGCTTGTGGTAAGAGAGCCAGGGGAGCTCCTCCCTCCTCACCGGTTCTTCCTGTACCTCCTCCTCAGGAGACACTGGAACACCACTGCTCAAAACCAGTTCGTGCTGCACAGGTCCAGGCACTTCTCTTTCATGTCTGGATTTAGCCACAGATGCCTCGTCTTCTCTGAGAGGTTCACCCTTGGCTCCCTTCACCACAACAGAAGTTTGGCCTTCCAGTTTCTTGGCAGCAGCATCTGTTTGTTTTTCAAATAGATCTGAATCTACTGTTTCCAGCTTTTCCTCCACTGGAGACTGGTGGAAGGGTGTGTGCCCTGCACTGGTGGGGCCAGATGGAGTGGGAGAGGCCATTTTGACTGTGCTGTCGTCGGGACTCGTGCATCGTTCTTCAGCCTCTGCAGAGTCAGCCTGGGAAAATGGTGCTTCTTCAGTGGATAAAGGCATCACTTGTGTGGGAACACTGATTATCACATTATCAGGGCATCCTTGAGGAGCAAACATGGGGGCACTGTAATGCCCTCTGAGTTTCTCAGGCATCTCAATATTTGGAGTCCCATCTTCTTCATCTTCTTCATCTTCTGCCTCCTCATGCAGATCCTTTTTTTGAGTTTCCAGTTTCCTCTCTCCTTCTGCTAATGCGTGGAAATCTTCAGGGGGTGGAGATTTAAAGCACTTGTCTTCCTCCAAGGATGATGTGGGAGAAATTGTGCCAGCTGAGGGAACGTAGTCAAGACCTTGGGTCGCTTCAGTCCGAGAGGAGGGCATACTGTTTCCTGTGTCCAGAAGTAAAGAGCTTTTCCCAGTCTCTTCTGTTTGTGGTGCTGTTATGGATGCAACAGATTGATCCTCTGCTACTGACGTTGCAAAAGATGAAAGCTTGTCACATTCAGTAATGGAGGTAGCAGAAGAAATGTGTTCCTCCTCAGCTAGAGGTGCTGCCACAATGTTTGTAGGATATGCCAGGATTTCAGACTCCTGGCCAGCATAGCCCTTGGCTGAAAGGTCAGCAGGAGGCACGGCCTGTATTCCATGTACTGCTTCAAAAGAGCCTGGATGGTCAGGAACAGAAATGTTATAGGCACTGACATCATACTTCAAGTGTGGGATCCTTTCTTCCTGTTCATCATGTATTTCTTCATCAGAAATGGTCTGCTCCGTTTCTGAGTAGCCAGGGATAGTTTCATCTTGGATATAGGAAACATGTTCTGCTGTTGCTCCTGGTGGGACTGGCAGGCTGCTCAGATATGACTCTTCCTTTGTTATGTCCTTTCCAAGTAACTTGGTTTTGTCATCCATGAAACTAAATTCTCTTTCCTTCTCTGTAATGGTAAACAGTTTGTCCTCCCTATCACCCTGATTCAGCCCATAGAAGTCTCTATTCTTCTCCACTTTCTCCTCTGCTTTCATGTGGTGTTCTTCCTTTTCTTCCAGTTCTGCCTTTTCTATCACATCTTCTCTCTTTTCCTTCTCATCCTCTTCCTGTGCCTCTGTCCCCTCAATATACTTCCCACAAGTTTCTGCTTCTCTCTGTTTTCTGTCCAAAGAGATTTTCTCCTCTTCCTCCTTTTCTTCCTCTCTGAATGCTGGTGGCCGAGCACCCTTTGCCAAGAGGTCTGTGTGTGAAGGCAGGTGTTCTTTGTCAGGAAACACCTGAATGTCCTTGCCCTGCTCAGCTTTTCCCTCCCAGTATCTTAGGTCATGGTTTTCATCTATTGTTTTTCTTTCATCCTCTGTTTTTTCAGCATGACCTTCCCTCGGCTCCAGCTGATGGACTGCCATTTCCTCTGCTGATGGTTCTTTTTCCATATCAGTAGTAGTTACTCCCTGATCAGGAGTCTTTCTTTTTAAAATCAGATCCACTTCAAGGCAACTCTGACCAGTCATATCAACAGAGTCTTTTATCTCTGCTTCAGGTACTCTCATAATTTTATCACTAACCTCCATACCAGACAGTTCTTGAGTCAACTGCAAGGCCCCTTTCTCCTCATGCTTCAGTTCCTCAAAGTCCTTTGTGAGATCTTCTGGTGAAGACAGGACTAACCTCTGTTCCACTATGGGTGTCTCTCCTGGATCCACTTGTATAGGTGGCTTCTCCATTGGTAATGTCTTCAGGTCAGCAGGTACCTTTTCAGGTTCTTTTTCAGGTTTTACTTTGATCTTCTCACCTTTGGGTCTGCCTGGAAGTTTTGCCTTGTACAATGTTTTTCTTACTTCTGGGGTAAATGGTTTCAAGTCTGGTTTAGAAATTTTTTTGAGCTCTGGTTTGTTTTCTTTCTTTTTATCGTCTTTCTTTGAATCTTTTTTCTCGTCTTTCTTTCCATCGTCTTTTTTTAAGTCCTTTTTCTCCTTCTTAATCTCTTTCTTTTCTTTGTCTTTCTTCTCCTCTAATTTGGATACTTTCTCTTTGAGATGTTTTTTTCCAACCTTGTCTTTTGCCAATTTTCTTTTCTCAGCTTTGAGAGCATCACTTGTTTCTGTCTTTATCTTTTCATGTTTAACAGGTTTCTCAGGAACTTTCTCTGTGTGTTCTTTAACCTTTTTCTCAGTTTTAGCATCCTTTACAACTTCTGGTTTTACTTCCTTAGTCCCCTCCTCAACTGCTTCTTCTTTCTTGACTTGCTTTGTCACAGACGGCTTGGGGGAAGACTTAAGACTCTCTTTACTGTCAGTTCTTTGTTTAATTTTGGTCTGCTTCAGCACAGGTGGAGGTACTCCAGAAGTGATATCTTTCTGAGTAGCCACTGGATACCTCAGAAAATCCAGGTGCTTGAGTTTCTCAAGACCTTCCAGTATCTTATTTTGAGGAGCATTTCCAGGAAACAAAACTCGTACAATTTTCTCTGTTGGGCTGGCTGGAAGCCATACCACTAGGGCTGTGATGGATGTGAGATAGGGAACAGAAATTTCACCTTCTTTCCCACTTGCAAGAATGATGCCAGTCTTTGCTTTACTATTACCAGCCCATTTCTGCATTAGAAACTGCATTTCTTTACTGTCCTTGACAGGGTTCAGTATATACATGTCCAGCTTACCCACTCCCATTTTGTGGAAGAGCGTGATGGGCTCGATGGTGCTGCTCACCACCCTGTAGAGAGGCTCTGATTTAATGCCCAGTCTGTTGAGGTACTGCAGCGTCATACACGCTTCTTCGATGCTCCTCTTTACTTTCATGGAGGCTTCAGGCATCTTCAGCTTCTCAGGAACATTAAAAAAAACCACCCCTAGCTCAGGAGAAATTAGGTTCTTCATCCAGTCACTGTAGTTGGTAGAGCCCTGGGATTGTTCCTCCTCTTGCTCAGCAACTTTCCTCTGCAGCAGCCCATTGATGCCGGGCAGGTTGTCTGCACCAATGTGGGTGAGCAGGATTGAGTCAATCCTATCCAGGTGCCTTACCAGCTTCCAGAAGCAGGATTTCCTCTCAGAGCCACCATCCACAAGGATGTTAAACCCGTTGACAGCAAAGAGAGCAGAATCACCTCTTCCCCCAGGGAATATGTAGCAGCAGGGCTTAGAAAGCTTCAGAAAACCCCCTGAGGTGGGTGGCTCCAGGAGATCAAATGGAGATGGCACGTCAACTGTCTCAGAGACATATTCTGCAAACTCAGACACCCCATCCATTTCTGGCAGAACTGGATCAGGATTCAGTTTCAGATTAATAATGTCCTGAAATCGAGGATGCCCAAGGTTGCTCCAGGCTCCTTCTCCCGGGCACGACACAGTAAGAGAGGCCTTGGTATCTGAATCAGTGTTGCTGAGAATCTGGGTGACCTAATGAGATAAGCACAGACAAATAAAGGTCAAATACAGCTCTGAGACCTATACAGCACTTGGGGGAAAAAAAAAAGCTAGTTAATGCAGAAATACTGAAGACAACACTTTACCAACAGGAAACACTGGGGGTAGAGGAAATAGTTTGAAAGCCCATGGAAAATCAGTGCATAGAGCCATGCTCTGGTTTGAAATTCTTAATGTTGATGGGCTGTTATGGCTGCTGACTGCTGGGCGTGTATTGTGACAAGATCTCAGGAAAGAAAATAAAAACAGGAACCACTGTGTCCTCTTTCTGTACTTCTTCTTGTTAAATCTGGGATATCAGTCCCTGGCTTGGGCTCAAAAGTAGCAGGTTGGGGGGTTTTTTTTGTGATTTGTGAACTCTAACCCTGAGAAAACCTTTCCAATGCTAAGCATCATTGTCTGAACTTAGCCTCGCTCACTGGCTTGTCAACCACCATAGAGTACTTTGTGCAGATCTAGTGACATAGGACTTTCTTTTTTATTTAGAATAATTTTCTTTCCTGGGACCTATTTTGAAAGTCATGACTCCATCTTTGCTACACATACAGGGCTGGGGACATGCTATGTATTTAATAAGTAGAATAAAGTCCATATAATTTCCAAGGCTCCTTACAGCTATGCTGAACATACATCAACCAAAGAAGTATTACACCTCAGCTTCCTAAGTAGCCAAAGTGAGATTTGCAATACTTCTTTACACTGTATTCTTATGCTTAGACAGCCCTTAACTGACTAGTTTATGTCCATTTAAATGGATACCAGAGATAAATCAGAACAATCAGCTTTAAATAAATGAAGGCAAGCATATTTGCTGATGTAATTACAGCAGTAATAATATCAATTGTTGATGTATCATTCAGCCATTCCTGCAGCAACTACGTACTCAATCAGACGTGGACATTCTAAACAACACGATCAGTGGAAATAGAGCTTCTCAAAAACCAGAGTAGCATATCTGTATTGGCAACAAGTGCCAACAATGTAAAGTCTGTCAGAAAAGCTATCATATATCTAGCTGAGATAATCAGCATTGGAGCAGAGGTTCAGAGATACCCTATAAGGTTTTCCAGGCCTCACTGGACAAATCTCTGAACAGACTTGCCTAAATTCAGTGCTTACTCTGCTCTATGCATGACGTTGGAGTACAGACCTCTCATGTGCCCTTCCAAACTGAATGATGCAACAATTCTGCAATTAAATAGAGACATTTGTAGTTATGTCATCATCATGTAGTTAATTAATCAGCATTTATTCAATCCCTCATCGTCTAATGAACATTCTGAACTTGCGAACTTGCTTGGTAGGCTGACCGTGACATGAAGAGAAATACCTACATTTTCTAGGGTGATGATGGACTCCCTTGGCTGTTTTTGGAAGCTGCCCACCATTACGTTAAGACTCGCTTTAAGAAATTTTGAGTGTTTGCCCCCTGCAGATGTTATTTCAAGTTGAACACTTAAAGGAATCACCCATGCCTACACCTTGGAAAACTTAAGACAGAGTTAAAGCAAGATTCCCAAGACATTAACATGAATTATTTATGGTATGCAATTTTTTTGCTGGATTTCAAACCCATCTGTCTGCAAATCTACCACTTGAAGGAGGGTGCAGGCTTCATTGCTCTACCGTGCACTCTGAACAGGAGGGGAATGTGCTGGATTACAGCTCACACTCACCTCCGGGTCTGAAAGTATCTCGGCAAACTTCTGGTAAGTGAAGGTCCCCGTCTGCAGGACCAAGTCTCCTTCCTGGTCTGAGCTCTGACCACAGAGGATCAGTAGTTTGTGAGCTGATGAATCACACACAAGTGAGCGGACCTGTTACCGTGAGACAGAGGGCTGCAGTTAGAAGTTACCTGTGCTCCACACCAGCACCCAGGATCCCAATCCCATGGGCAGACGATAACTCACACGTTATTCACAAATAGCCAAACCCTAGGTTTTCAACATACAAGAAAGTTGCTTACTGAAGAGGGAAGACACTGCTGCTGTCTGCCAGACACAGCTCCATGTCACATCAGAGTTACTGTGTATATCCTGGTTACCGGCAAGAGCAGAACACCCGGCCTTTTCACCACACCTTGCAGCAGACTGGCAGCAGGTTTGCACTCTCCAGAAGGTGCAAATTGTGATGATCATGATCTCCATGTCAAACAAGGGCAAGAGAGCTGATGTGGAGAGAACTTGATGGCACACCTGGTCCTTACCTCAGACACAATGCTGTCCACATTAGGATTTACCAGGATCACCGTATCCAAGGTGTCACTCCGGTGATGGAGAGTTCTTTGGCCTGGGGAAAGAAAAGGGATTAGACAGGATAAGAGAAGCTGATGAGACAGCATCCAGCTACTGATGTTTTAGCCTCAAAAATTCCACTTCAGCATAGGTTTGATTGCAAGGCTTCAATTTGCATTCAAGACCCAGTTTGATACCCGAGTCTCATAAAACAGAGCAAACTCTTTTCAACAACAAGGAAAGGAATCCTTCTTCTGGATCAGCACGCTCAGCTCCAACATATTCTGAAGTCCACAGAGCCAGGCACTTTGAGCTGCCTGCCTGCGCCAGATGGCTGTGTTTGTAAACACTGGCACAGACAAATTATCCCCTTCCAGACAGAAGTGCCTTGCCTCATCACAGCTACCGCAGAGAGGTGTCTCTGGCATTGTCCAAACCCTAGCCACCTCAGGGTTCTGTAAGCCAGTCAGTGGGTGCCAACTCAGCTTTCACTGGAGTGGTGCAGCACTGGTAACAAGTCTCCACTCATCATAGCAGTTTTTTTCTTTAACAAAGCATTTTTCTTTAATCCAAATGTGCACTCCTTAGCTGCTGCTATGGGAAGTACCTAGACAATGCGAATTCTCATTCTTCTGTCAGAGGCACAAATAGGAACCAAGACACGGCTCTGCTCTCTCTCTACGTTTAGGGAAAAAAAGGACAATCCAAAGATCAAGCAAGATTCTGGAAGTGGAAAAAAGCAGTTTGTGTGCTCACATCGGCATGGGCATTGTACAGATATTTGGCAAAATGCTACCATAATTCCCGGGCCCTATTAATTTATTAGATAGAAGGATAGTGAGTGTCTGTCACGCTGATGGCCAGGACCAGAGCCACTGCTCTATGCCCACATCAGACGGCTCTGGGATGCAGGACAGCATACGGCACCTTCCTGCAGCACTTCCCTGGTCACTGCAGGCAGCACAGAAACTTTTTTGATTACAGTCTTTGAAAATACCTATCTCTGGACATTACATCCACTCAACAAGCCAGGCATTTAGAATTTAATTGTTGAAATGTATAATTTATAGGGTTTAAGACTTTCATAGGTTTTAATCCCTCATATAGATTGGAGGTCCATAGATCTTCACTGAAAATGAACACCTATTTTTATTTCTCATCTTTCAGACAACTGTTGCTCTCTGACAGCGTTGTTCTTTCCACCCTCCACGACCTCACATTGGCAGATCTCTTTCTAGGCAGATCTCAGCCCTTCTAAAATAGCTCTATCAATAGGAAGGAAGGAAGGAAAATACTCAGCATAGCTTTAAATCAAACCCACTTTACTGGAATGTTTTACTCAGCCACTAGCAATTAACCAGACAGATAAGCCCAGAAGGTAGCTTTCAGCCCAAAGTGAGAGGGGCTCTAAGCCCTCAGCAGAATTATTTGTACTCAGCATCTCTAGCTGCTTTCTGAACTTGTCTTCTTTCAGTTTGGCTAAAAATGGTCCCTCCAGGCTAAAACCAAACCATCACTGTGCAAAATGCACCAAGTTCAGTGGCATTTCTGCCACTTGATGTGGAGTAGGTATATGGCTGAAGACCCTGGGAAGCAAGTCCCTGTGCACAGAAGGGATGCTGCAAGTGAGCCATGGGGAGCAGCACGGGAGGGTGGGAGGAGGCACAGGTGAGGAGGGCCCAGGAGGTGTTCTGGGACATTCTGTGCAGCCAGAAGAAACAAAACCCCACTCATCATCGAGACAATGGTACTTGTGAAGGCATTGCTGATGCCTTGGCATTGCTGAGGTTCCAGAAGTGCTCACAAGGAGCACCCCGTTCCTCACCGATCCATTGTGCAGCCTTCACACAGCTCCCCCTCACCAGGACCTCCAGTCCTGCTGCTTGGGGCATCCAGAACGGAAGTGATCTGCTCCTGGTCTTCAGCATTACTACTGGGACAAAGTGACACTCACACCATTCCCCAGGCTTCAGCCTCTGCCACCTTGGTGCCTGCACACCCCAGACATCATTTTAGCAGTGGTTACCCACGTCACTTGGGGAACACCGCCTGGTGCACAGCAGCCTTGTCCTTATGCCACGCGACAGGGAGGGCTCTGGGGCACAGCGCAATCTGTGGGCATCTCTCCAGGCACCAAGTGCCCAGGCGCTGCGGGGGCAATGCCAGCCTGCGGGTTGCCGGCCGGGCAGCACTGGTGACAGTGCCAGCTGCAGAGAGAAGGGGCCCGTCTGCAGCACTGACGAGCACGAAAACACTGCTTCTCGCTGCCGTCCCGCGGTCCGAGCTCAGGCAGCTGAGCTGTCCCTGCTGAGGCTGTGAACAAAGCCTGGCTGTTAGCATTCTGCTGGCAGCCCCTCACCCCGCGGGGAACGTCCCCCGCACACGGGGAAGAAAGAGAAGGCTCAAGCTGCAGGGCCAGCAGCTGCTGGCAGATGGGAGGGATGAATGGGGAAGGACTGAGTCTCGTGAAGGGCTATGAGGATGATTAAGGGACTAAATTGTTTCCATACAAGGTGAGGCTGTGTGTGGGAGAGGGATATTTTCAATATATATAAATAAATACCTGATGGGAGGGAATGAAGAAGAGAAAGTCAGACAGACACTGTCAGTAGGTGCTCAGTGACAGGATGTGAGGCACAAATTAAGATGCAGGCAATTTGATCTGAACACAAGAAAACACTGTTTTTACTGTGAGGGTGGTCAAATACTGGAATAGATTGTACAGAGAGGTTGTGGAGCATCCATCCTCAGAGATACTCAAAAACACAACTGGATACAGGCCTGGGAAACCTGCTTTTGCTTACCCTTCTTGAACAAGTGTGACTGGACTAGACAATCTCAAGAGGTCCCTTCCAGCCTACAGTTTGGCAATTCCATGACTGCGTGAAGCACTGCAGCCCTCCATAGCTTTGCTCCTGACATGCTGTGGGGCAGATTCCCTCTCTTCAGTTGCAGCAGTTGATTCTCAGGAGGATACAGGAGCAGAGCTGTACCATTTCCAGAAACATGGACTCACTGCACACACCCATGCACACCAACACTCCAAAGAGTTTTTTAACGAAATTCAGAGACAAAGCAGAACGGCACACGAACTCCAGGCTGAACTGCAAACTGTGAGTGAGGCAGCAACACGGTGCCCTAACACGGCCCGTGCCCCAGCCCCTATTCACCCCAAGTTGGGGCAGCGGCCTTCCCAGCCCAGGGCAGTAGCACTCCGTGCCCAGCTAAGGGAACACACATGCCCAAAGCCTCTGTGAATCCAAGCACTCATCAGGCTGAGAAGTCCTTTGCTGGCCACTTTCTCTATACAGCCTGCGGCAGCAGCTGCACAGACAGAGGATTTAAACACACAGCCTGGCACATCATCCCTCTCACTAATGAAAACCATGTGCACCAGAAATGCGTAGCAGTGTGACTGACATTGCAGACACGGTGACTGGAAGCACGCTGTTCAGGTCACTTCCAGGTATTTGTCCTTATAGAGCTCTATCACAGTGAAATGCATGCCTGGAAACAGCATTGCAAATGAGAAAATCCCTCAGTTCCATTGACCAGTATAAGGAATATCCTTTTCAGGCTCCTGAAAACTCCAGTCTTCAAGTTACCTGTAACAAATATCATGACACAGCTCATTTCCAGGTGCATTCTGAACACAGATCCCTGACTCCGTGCAGCCCTCTCCAACTATACTCAGAAGCTGCTACATTAAATAAATCTCCTCTCTTCAGTAGCATTGCAGTTCTCATTTTGTATGAATCCTCACTCTGTGTGTTCAGGCACGTTCTGATTTCTGCAATCATCCCTGTGCATGTGCACTTCCAGGGAACATTCCCATCCATCATGTCCCCACCAAGGCAGAAAGGCCCTGGTCTTTACCACTTGTTCCTTCAGAGGAGAGTTTCTTTAGTCCCTTGGAACTGCTGTCATCTATCCCTATGGCCACTGGGATGAGCAAGAGCAGAAGTACACAAGAAGGAGCACAGAAGATTCACAGGGTGTCATTATTGTATTTTCTGTATTATTCCCCACCCTATTTTTTTATGCATCATAATATAACCTAAGATTAGCTTTGCACCAAATAAAGATCTTCAGTTAGGGTACACAGTGACATTCAAATTTCACCCTGCCATGAAACTATGAAGGTCTTGTAGGAAGTCTAGGAGGTTTAATTTCGCTAGTGTGCTTGATTTTGCTTTTTTTTTGACAATGAATTTAATGGACATCATGACTGCAATTTAGTTGCTGAAGTTCCTCACAGACTTTTCTAGATCTCAGTAACTGAGTCATCTATAAATTTAGCCATCTCCATGTTTCTTCATCGTTACTGTACTGATCAACTTTGTATTTAGTAGGAAATCATGAAGCTCTTGTACTTTACCTCTGGATCCTGCACAAACCATATATTTGTTTGCTAGCTTGTTTTCTGTCTTTTAAGTAGTTTTGACTCATGGCATTACTTGCCTTTTACCCACACAAAGTGCTTGCTGCATAACATATGGAAACACTTAAACATATGGAAAGATTTAACGCACAAACGCACCTCATTCACAACCACAGTAAGGTTTCAGAAGAGAGACAGGGCATTCGCCTTCCTTACACAGATCACATCACCTACCATTGTGCAGAAGTATCAGCACCCTCACCCCAGAGGCCCACAGAAGACACATACAGCTCCTTCCTACAGGGCAGCCACCCATGGGTGCCGCCTCCTGCCCATGGAGGCACTACACAAAACATCCCAGAGGTGGTGAACAACAGCTACTGTGGGCTAGAGGATGGATTTCCATTACTAATACTGAAGCGGCATTTCAGGATGTGCAGCTGCACTCCTGTACTAGTGGGATGGGAGGAAAAGTCAGAATTATTTTTTTTACAAGAATGTATAGCTCACATACTGGAAGGGCTGAGGGTACCCTCATTGCTGTTCACAGCATTCTCAAGAAGGGCAGCGGAGGAGAAGTTGCTGATCTCCTTTCTCTGGTGACCAGCACTAGGACACGAGGAAATAGAATGAAACTGCATCAGGAGAATTCAGATTGGACATTAGAAAGGGTTCTTCACCAAGAGGGTGGGCAGCCTTGGGAACAGGCTCCCTGGGGAATTGACTACAGCACCAAGCCTGTCAGAGTTCAAAGAGTACTTGGATGGTGCTCTTAGTCAAATGGTTTAATTTTAGCTAGACCTGTGAGGAGCAGGGAATTGGACTTGGTGAGCCCTACAGGTCCCTTCCAATTAACAAATTCTACGGTTGTGTGCCCCCTTGAGTGTAGAATTACTTTGGTTATGGTGAAGGATAGCAAGTGAAGAGCAAAGCCACACCGACTCTGGAGTGGGTGTGAACTAACCATTCAGGGCTGCAGCTGCAAAGAGACGGAGAGAGAACAGAGGAGCAGATGCTGTGGGTTTAGTGCTCAGCAGTGAGGCAGAGGGCTCTTCTGTGGAGGTCAGGCTAGGCTGAAAGAAAGGACAGTGCACTGGGGTAACTGTGACAGACAGGATGCCTGAGAGAGAGAGATGATCCTACAAACAGACAGATGGCTGTAGAGGCAGAAAAGGAGGTCATGCTGACAGCACAGATCCTTGTGTTCTGCTACTTTAAATGGAAGCACCTAAAGCCCCTGTAGCTGCAGAATAAATTCTGGGCTAGTCTGAACAGCTATCAAGGATAGCTACACAAGATGCTGCCTGTTATTTTCTTTAATCTTTCAGACCATCAAATCTCAGAGGTTTTATTCTGTTTATCAGGACTGGAAGAACCACAGTTACAGCTTAGCATGCTGAAATCAGAGACCAAGCGTCAGGGCAGCGGGACCCAGTTTCTCACCTTTGTGAAATGATGCCTTAGGCCAGAGAACTGGGTCATCTTTCAAGTGACTGTGCTGAAATCAGTCATGATGCTCTGACTGGTACAACAAATCAGAACGAACGTAAGGGCCAAAAGATGATTAAAGGACTGGCACATCTTGATGAGAGGAGAAGTCAGGTGGGACTGTTTAGCCGGTAAAAGAGAAAACTCAGGGCAGGGATCTCACTCACCAGTCTGTGTACCTGTCTGATGGCAGGTGCAAATCTGGGCTGCAGAGCTCCCACGACTTTGCCATCCAGAGGATGGAGACTGCTTGTCTGACCTTGAGAAATCAGCCCTTTCCCACACAGGGTGCATTCCTTATCCCTCATTACCTCCTTTAGGCCTTCCCACACCCTTCCCCTCCTTGGTCCCTAAAATTATTTAGGCTTACTAGGCCAGGTTCTACCTGTAAAGTGAACACCAATAGTACATAGATAAAAAATACAGAAGTTTCAGAGTCTGAAAATGTTATCAAGGCACACAAATCACGGTGATTAAAAACTGGCTCTTCCTCACTTCTGGCTGTCTTACCTGACATTATGAACATCTCTCTTCAAGGGGACACTGTCGAAAAGACTCTGACAAGAAGATCCTAGATATCGCTATGGCTCAGTACCTTTTGCTAGACTTCAGCAAAGAGCTGAGCCTGTGATCACAGGGTCTGCCTGATGTTTATTGAACAAAGTCCACCTCTAAAGACAGTCAAACCATGCAGAGGGTTCTTAGAGTGCATATATTTGCATAACTAACATGAGCTAGTGCAAGCTGAAAGACTGCCATTTCCTTCACTCTGAAATTACATAATAACACTGAGATAGTAACTGACTCTCTCATTCTGAGGCTGTGAAGTCTCCAACTGCAGCTTCTTCAGTGCCAACGGGAGAAAAAGGATCCAGCCCCAAATGGTGTCCATTCAGAGAACGAAACAACACAGTCATTCACAAACACTCCAGGACTGTACCAAGTACGGAAAGCCACAGCTCCTTGGGAGGGAGATTGTAAAGACCAGAGGGAAAGAATAAAAGGTTCTGCACTGAACTCTGAGCAGGGTGCTGCCTCTCATTCTGTCTCTGCAGATACACAGTCCTGTGTCCAACCGCACTACAGACCCACTCCTCCGCCAGACCAGGACCACCCCATGTTGTCCAGTAGTGAGGGAAAGGAGTGAACGTGCCCCTTGTTGGAAGCAATGTCACACTCCCAGCACCTGAAGAGCACACAGCTCCTTCCTCCAGCAGGCAACCTGAACAGCGTACAGCTGGCAGATGGGACCAGCTCTGGCTGATGGAGACCTGTAAGCTCTGCCAGCTAGTCGGGTAGGCTCAGGAGTTAACAAATAAACACAACGATTGCTTTGGCAGCCAGTACACAGCCAATAACTGTGGATTCTCCATTCAGGTCCTCCTGTGGTGGTTCCAGCTCAGGAACTCAAACACGATTTCTTGCACCCCAGGGATGCACCTGGATGTGTTTATCACAATGACAGGACCAGTCCCACTCTGTTCCTCCTTACCATTTAATGGCAGCATTGTGCCAGATGAGAGGAGACTCTCAGGCAAGGTAAGGAGAGAGACACCAGGTGAGGAATACAGCTAGAACTTGGCATAAACCCCCCAGAAAAGGCTAGGAGAGATTCTGAGTCCTAGGTGGGTGGCTGCCATGCACACTGGTGCCTAACCACTGCCTTCCAGAACCTGAGGGAATGCAGCGGTCCCAGCAATTCTGGGCACATCCAGCTCTTTGTTGCTTTTCCAGAGATGAGCAGAGCAAAGGGCTTAGCCAGATCACTGGGGATCACAGCAAAAGGGCTGTCCCACACAACATGTGACAGCTGCAGTAACTACTTATTTTTGTAAGATTATTGGGAAAGTACTGTAGTTTTAGCTCGCTAGTGTGATTCAGCAGCTAAGAATGATGAGGAACTGGCTTCAGACAGTGCTTTGTGGTCCAGCAGCAAGTGTTCTGCCTCTCATGGTCTGAAAAAGTCTACTGTAAAGATTTATTTCATAAATTTTCTATGTTTAGGTCTTCAAACACTCTGCAGAAATAGATAAATATTTATTTGTCAATGGCTAAATCAAAAAATCTATCCCCTGAAAGGGGATCTTTAGTGATTTTCTCAGAGAAACTCATAGTGTTCCAGCAAAGGGAAAACATATTTTTAATGGAAATATGAAAATCATCTGAAAATTGAGAGGCAAGAAACTGCAGCAAAGTGCTGAGCCCCTGTCAGGGAGGGCCAGGGCAGAACTGTGTGCTGCCTGTGGAGCAGTGGAAACCATCACCCAGCAGGTCACAGATGCAACCAGGGCATAAAATGACGGATTTTAAACTGCACCTAGAAAAGAAGGGGAAGTCAATGGTGTTTGAGCAGGAAAATATTATTATATGTATGAGTTTTTATTTTTCATAAAAATTTCAAAATAGTGTTTGATGCTTTTTCATATTGAGGTACCGAGTCACACAGTTAAGAACACAGCACTACTGAAATAGTCCTGTGAATGTGCAACAGGAGATGTGCCTTATCTGGAGGAACAGACTAAACAAAGCACAGGAAAGCACAAAGCAGTGTGCAGAGAGAGGGAAGATAATTCAAACATCTTTATGAAGCAAAGCGTTCTATACAGACTGAAAGCACACCCGCACCAACTTCTGCCTGTTAACAAGGGCAAATCTCCAGATTTGGCTTTGGTTTTAGCTAATATCCCAGTTGCAGACTGAGGGGAATTTGGGGTACACACGGTATATTGACCACTATGGCTCATATTCCAGTTGTGTTGAAGCTGAGTAGACGGAAGAAGAGCAGACTCCAGAACACAACCACACATGCACTAAGGGTCTCCTGCTGTGTGGCTCTGTACCTGGTGAAAAGGGTGACAGATTACACCCAGCCTCGACAGGGAGCTTGGCAGTGCAGCACACAGAGGGCTGAGCAGAGAAGCACACAGCATATGCAAGAGCACCAGGGGAGCCAGAGCAGAGCCGGTGACGCATTCTGTGCTCCTCTGAGGGCTTTAGCTCGAGCTTCCAACCAGAACGCCCACACAGTTGTCTTCAGGAAGACAAACAGGACAACCAGTCACAGATACACTTCCACAAAACACTGCTGCAATCCAACTCTCTCAGTGTAAAAGGAGCTGTGAGGTGCTAACACCAGAAAAGAAGAGAGCGTCTGATTTGGGACAGAAAAGGCACGAACTTCAGAACAGCTCAGAGGCAGAGCAAAAGCCTTAAAAGCTGCAGAACTCTGCAATCAGAGAACTTGGTTTAAAAAGCTACAGAAAGAAGACAGCATCGGCAAGACAGCTCCACAAAAGAAACAAAGATTCTCAACAGGAACAGAGTGAAAAAGTGAAATTAATTGAGAACCATACTAGGAGGGACAGAGAAAGGAAAAACATAGCAGTAAACCAGTAGAAAAAAGAATATCTCTGGGAGGACCAGGCAGCAGTGAAGGAGAACAAGATCTGGTTTCTAGAAACATTGCTGAATCTGTCAGGATGAAGAGGGCTGAGGAATCTGAAAGTGTTCTCAGGTTTCTTTTTATGTATAATGCTGGAGATATTTCATAACTCACCTTACCATACTGTTACTGCATGCAAGGAGAACTGATCATGCTTTAAGGTAAGAGCAGGCTCTGCAAAATGACTGTCTGCCTCCTGGGGATTTGCTACAAAGGTGAACCAGCAGCAGGGCAAGAGAAGGAGATGAAATATTCCTTCAGGTGTGGGAGGTTGTGGGCACTTGCCACATCCCAGGAGATATTCCTGCTAACCACTTGCCTGTTCTTCCCATCTTCCCTCCTCCCTGTGATATTTTCATGCCATCTACAGCTCCTCTCCCAGGCAACCTCTATTTCTATACCATGTCAACCATAGCAACCATCTCATTGCTCCCTAATTGCACATACTGTCTCACTTTTATGCTAAGGAGCAATTTGATAGCTCAGCCATTTTAGAACCACTAATTGAAGATGCAGATATTCACTTTGGAAACAGTTTTATGTATTTCCAGAAGTTACTGCCCCTCAACTGGAAGTTATAACACCACTGAGGTAATGGATAAGGTGAGCACTTCTACCTAGCTGGCCAGGTGCTAGATTGGCCACAAAAAAACGTTCTGTTCCCTGCAGCAGCTTTGCTGACTCACGCTGGCCTTGCATCATTCTGCTGAGGAACAGTATGTGGCATGCGCATGAATCAGGAACACAGCCCTGCACAGAGACATGGCCTCCAGCTGTGAGGAGCTGAAGCTGTGACTTCTTAAATGTCTCCAGCTAAATCCACAAAAGAAAACCTAAACACACCTTAAGACACCCTCTTATCTGGTGTCCTCACTCCACCAACCCCTGGCAGACTTATTACAGCTGGTCCCTTTGGAAGCCAAATTAATGTTTCCCCTTCCTGTGTCAGTTGGACTTCAGCTGGGAGTTGCTGCCAGTCCCTGAAACAGAGGTTCCACACAACCACTCCCATTGGCACTAAGGCAGATACCCTGTTTCAGGTTCCAGAGATGAAGACTTCTGTAAGTCATAAAGTTGGACAGCTTATTATATCTTAACTTTAATAAGAATATGCATCCCAGAACACATGCTCTTACAACCAGAACATAGCATAGACTGAAGAAAACTGCCTGTTTCTCCTAGTTTAGAAGTATCTGGGTAATGCTGACTCTGACTGACTTGGAGGTACAGCTAATGATCTGTTCTATTTCTCTCTTTTTTTTTTTTCCCTTTTTCAACTGATCAATACGGCAAATAAACTGCCTGAGGCAGGGAGAACTTAATTGTGTAAAAGAGGGGATGGCTGCACACACAGGGAAATAACTCTGAGATTTCCTCCTTTTTGCCTACTGAGATGCCAAATTTCTGGCAAGAAGGTCCTGCCTCTGATTTATAGCAACACAATAGCATTCCTATTCCATACTGTTAACAGTTGCATTCCAAGCAGCTTTTCTTCTCTCCCTTGGTTGTTTTGAGGATGACCTGCTGAATGTCAGCCTTCATGAAGATACAGATATTAAACCAGCTGTGAACTCCGAGTGGCTGAGGTGGTTGGTGAAGCACAGGACTATATTCTGCCAGCCCTTGAGAAAAAACAGCTCTCCTCTGCCAACAACTTTCTTTATTGCATCTTGACTTTGCACTCTTGGATCTAGTTGATCCTTGATAGAACCCAGGTCTAGGTTCCTGGGATTTGATTTACAGCATGGAGTACAGCAATAATGAATGTGATAGAAAAAGTTATTTCAAAGTGGAGAACTTCAAGGCCTCCGGTCCCTTCTGGCAGCAAACCCAGGGCCTGTCCATTTAGCACTGAAGGGAGAGGGGTTTGGAAGCAGCCAAGGAGGTTTCTAGCAGAGTAGTCCAGGACATCTTCCTCTCATGGTACCAGTGACATGTCCACTCAGCCACTGCTTCTCATCAGTCTGCTTGAAACAAGCTTGCTCAAGTCTCATTTCATCACAGGAGCCCCTGCTTCCCAAAGCCACCCCATCTAGTCAGGTCCCTTCCAGCTTGCAGATTGCACAGTGGAATCAGGGACTGAAGTTACTGACCAGAGAGAATAAAAAGGACTGGGAGAGGCCTCCATCGCCACAAACACTTCTCTCAGGGCCTCTCACTTGTTCAGTTCCCTCCGAGTCATGCAGGCACAGGACCCTTCCATGCTCCCATGCTTTCCTCTTCCTTAACAATCGTCTTTGCATTTGAATATGGACCAAGAGCAAGATAGAAAAGCCGTAACAAATAAAACTTTCATGGAAATCTAGCAACCAAGAACTGGGCCAAAACACATATTATGCTCATACCTACCAGCCTGCAAACTGGTTCTTCAGAAAGATGCCACATGGGTCAAACGCACAGAGAGCCACCCTATCCAATGCTTTACTGTTGTGCAAAGGAGTAATTTTTGATTGAGGCCATTGACTTCTTACATGGCTTGGGTAGTGTCTGCATTTCTGTCTATGTACTACAACTTAACTTACTCCTCTTAATCCATTTTTAGCAAGATTTTCAGAACATAAATCTAGTCACCCAGAAGGTAAATCACTGGCTTCATCCCATTTCTCTTCTAAGAACATCCAGAGTGCCTGATGACAGACCGATATTCCTCAAACAGCTTTCAAAAGGGAGGTACTAATGGCCTTTTCCTTCTAGTTTTTCTCCTAAATTACTTTAAAATTTGACACTGGAGCTTAATAGAGAATGGACAGATGAGATCTCAGTGAAATGAAAGGTTAGCAAAGTGCAAAAGCAATTAACTGAATTTCTCAACATGAGAGTCAATAGAGGAAGCCAGTTATGCTGCCATGCTTTTTTAACACAGTCCGTTTGTAGCTACAGCATGTTGTGAAAAACAGCACTAAACTTTTACAGCCCTGAGGTAGGTTCTAGCAAATTGCCAAAGACTTCAGTGCTTCACAAGAAGGTGCTTGAACGACAGTACCATGTGCAAAGAGACACAGGTTATTCAGTAGCATGTATTGATAACAGACATGCATATTGAGTCCTACCCCTCCGTGACTTGCAAGCCTCCTTCGGTTGGCGATTCTCAGCCTTCAACTTCTTGGAGGAAATATTCAAGCCTTTACTTTCAAAAGCAAAGGAAGGGCTCACTAATTTCTTTCCAAACACTGACACTGGGATAATGCTGCTTTACAGAAAGGCAGAAATGAATCAATATTGTATTCCCCATTAAAAAAAACCAAAAAAAACCCCAACCAATAAACAAGCCAACCCAGTACTATTCTATACATTTGAGAGATCAGTCTGGTAAGACTTCAAGGGCTGTCTCAGGAGAGCTAAGAACCTGCTGGCCAAGGAGATTAGTGCTCATGTTCACCTGTAAATAAAGCATCAGAAGGACAGCAATTCCGTGAAGAGCTGGATACATAACTAATTGTGCCATAAGTACTAACTTTTGAGATCCTGGAGAGGAAGCTGTGAGAGGAGGAACACTGATCTAAAGTCACCACATGTAGAAATTTATCTCCATTTCTTAATGTGAAGCAAAGGTAAAAACAAGCCACGGAGATTAGGTACAGCAAAGCATGAACTAATGAAGACTGCTTTTTGTGTGTCCACCCTGCTCTGTTCCACCACCATAATCCCAGCTTCCTCCACATTCCCTGCTGTCCACTGCCATACTCTCAGCTCCACTTGTGAGCCAAAACGACCAACTGTGCAAGTGGCAGCACGCTCAGAGACAGCCACGTGCTGACAGCTGGTGTGCGAGCTGGGAGTGCAGGACAAACAGATGTGCACTGTTGCCATGAAGGCACTGACTCTGGTCACTTGCCTGCTCAACCAACTTTCACAAAACTGGTAGAAACTTGTTAATTTCAATGCTTTAGTAGAAGGAAAGTATTTACTGCAAACACAGAACGTTTATTTGTAAGAGGAATTCATACTGTGCACCCAAGTACCTCTAAGGGGATGGAGAAAAAAATAATACAAACTAAGAAGTTAGAACCAAACTAGCTCAGTACTTTCTCTAATCTTTCCTGTCAACAGCTACTAAGCTGGTGTTGGAGTCCAGAAAGTTCATGATTTTGGCGGGGGGGAGAAAAATAAATCCTCTTTTTCCATCTCAGTAAATTCTCCCCAGAATAATTTTTAGGTATTCATTTACACATAGCTTGCTCTCTTTCCTCCCACACAGTTGCTGGGCTGATGGAGAGTCTCTATCACCTCCCTTTCTTCCCCAGGTTAGTTCTGCCTAACTAACACTACAAAGGCTGGAAGATACTCCCTGTGTTTTAAACTAGCTACTACTGTCAGGTCTCTGTGTGCTAACCAGACTATCTCAACTGCTTTGGGTTCCCGTAGCATCTCCTCTCAAGGACCTGGAGGTCTCTCTCTTCTGCCCATCAAGGAGCAGTGGAAAGTCTGTGATAATGCCTGCAGCAAGCACCCTGCGCTGTGCTAGAAGCAGCACCCACTAAGATCTCTATGCTCAGACACCTATCACAAGGATGTGTTACTGCATCCTTATCTGCTTCTGAGTTTCTTCTTCCTTTGCAAGATGTATCCCAGGAGTTACCTAGGAAGGTTTGTGTCTGAACACGTACACGGAGCACAAGCCACATCCCATAGAAACTCATGCTGAGGAACCACTCTTCTGCCCTTACCCTGGTGTCCAGCCATGCCCCTTTGGCTGAGACACGCTGCACCTCTTGATCACACACGTGCGGCTTCCCTGCTTTACCAAAGCGCTGGCAATTGCTCACCATGCTCCTGTGATCCAGTCTATCATCCATTTACCACCACACCTGCTGAGGATGTGACTCAGGTATGCCAGCATGATAAACAAGAGGAAGAGTGGCAAAAAGACATGACAGGAGGTGGATTGTTTTGTCAGGAAAGAAACTACTGCAAAGCTACACATCTCTCTGTCTGCAGAATAGGAACAGGGTGGAAGATCTCACAGCCTGGCCTTGCCAGATCACAGGAAAGGAAAGGAGGGGAGGAAAAAATGTGTCCCAATTCAATAACTACTTGCTGGAGAAATTGTAAGGACAGACACAGAGGCTGGATGCAGCCAACCAGTACGGAACCATCAAGGAGACAGAGAGCGTACTGACCTTACACAGCAAAAGGGCCCCTACCCCATCAGAAGAAAGAGGAATCCCTGTCATTCTGGAACCGTGCCCAGCCTGCAGGGCTTTTCACAGCGGAACCAGAGAGACTTGGAATAGAAACAGCCTCGTCTCTGAGATCAGAGAGTTTAAACCGGAGCTTGTTTTTTCTGCAGTCACAAGCCAGCAGGCACCAGCTGCAGAATTTGCCGCAGTGTGTGTGTGTGTGCGTGTGTTTCTGCGTGTGTGAGTGTGCAGCAGCCATGCTCCTCCCCTCCAAGCTCACTGTGTGATCAATGACACATTGATTACGGCTCCCTCCTTTTTCCCCTCCCTACATCACTGATGGTCCCAGTCAGATCACTCTCAACCCCTCTCTTCTAATATTAAGAAAGCTTTTGTTGGCATCACTAATGACTTCTTTTCATTGCTCCCCCCCTGGTCAATGAGGTTTTGCTTCTTCTCTTTTTCCCTCTTAGCCAAAACAACGGTGTCTGACAGATATTCATGGTCACATATCCAGGTCTGTGCAAGGTGCTAAACCATGCTCTTGCTCCTCTAGCTCTGAACCCTGGAGATAAAAGGCCGTATTTTGAAATACTTCAATACATTTCAGCTCTAGCATATAGATAATTTAACACTTTTAACAAGAAGCTTGCTGGTGGCGACACTAACGAATGCCAGAGATACCCTATTAAAATAGAAACGCATGTGTCTGTGACTGCAAAGGTGTCATCATCACACAGTACCAGTGGTGATGCAGGAGAGCTAATGATAAAGGGACAGCTGGCCCCTTATCCTTCTGTGTAACATGGGCAATACAGCAAGGTGAGGGATGACAAAGGACTACCGCTAGGAAAAAGAAAGCATTTTGTTATTCTCATTTCTTAAGCACAAAGTCCCTGCTTATAGCCTAGTAGGATGAAAATCAGCCCCAAGCTTGGCCACATCTCCTCTCTCTGCTGCCATAGAAAGGCTGCATCACTCACATTTTACAGGAACCTTCCCATTTTCCTCCCCCACTCGCTGGACGCATTTGGATGCTTTTTGGTTTCCTGTAGTGGAAGAATGTAGTGTTGTGAAACTTTGAAGTCAGACTTCAGCTACTTCAAGACTACTCATATGCGAGTGTGCAGCACCAAAGGAGAGAGAAATTGCACAAGAAGACTGGCCCTGTATCTCTCTTCCATCAAATCAATAGCATGACAGTCCACCTTAACAACCCTACCCCCTCCTGCCTGGCATTAGCCTCATTCCAGCATCAGCACGGAGCTGAACGGTGATACAGACACTAATACGGTCTTTCGCCAAGCCTTGCCCAAAGGCAGCATCTGTGAGACGCCTTGTACCACCTCCTCCCTTCTCCAGCAGCACATCATCTTCAGAGAAGACCGTACTGGGATAAAACATAATGCTGCAGGACCCCTTAAGTTCCTGACAGGCGGAATACTTTCTCCAGATTCTTCTCTAGACCCATCTTCATACATCCTTCTCTGTGTTTGAGCTAAGGACACAACTGCAGCAAACAGCTGAGCAGCTAGGGAATTTGGGTTTTGTTCCTATACTCGAGCACAAACAGCTGAGGAGGGGCGAGGTCCGCAGATCATAAAAACCCCAAGCTCCATCCGCAGCCACCTTCCCCTCTTGTTACTAATCCCCCTCGTGCCCCTCCCAAAATTCCAAAGAAATAAACCCGCACCCGCTATGACCGCTCCGCGCAGGTGCGTTTCCTCACCTTCGCCCCTGCCAGGGCTGCGCAGCCCCAGCAGCTCACCGGGACCGCGCACAGGAGCGCAGAGCCCGGACGGGTCCGCTTGCCGTCACCGATATCCCCCGTTACCTCCCCAGAAGGCCCCGTCCTCCCCGGCCGACCAACGTCTTCCAAAGCAATGAGCAGCATCCGAGCGCGAACAAAGCGCCGCCGCCTCCATCCCGCAACCTCCACGATACCGGGGCTCCTCACGCCCGACCGCCCTGGCACCCTTCGCTGCTCGCCCCAGGCCGCTGGGGAAGGAAGATGCACCTACCATCCTGGCCGGGGAGCGAGGCCGATCGGCTGCCCGGAGCGCGGGGGATGCGCCGGCACGGCCCGGGCTGCGGCGAGCGGCTGCCGTGTCACGGCGGCGGGGAGGAGCCGCCGCGCCCCCACCCCCGTGCGCAGGGCGGCTTAACCCTCTGCGGACCGCGGAGCGCCCGCAGCGGCGGCCCCGGGCATCCCCACGGACGGCCTTGCCTGCGCCGGTGCTCCGCGGCCAGCCCGGTGCGGCTCTGGCTCTCGATCTCCGGGCAACGGCGAGCACCGAGATCCTGTCCCGCGCTGCGAAATACCCGACACGGGTCAAACCGCGGCCCGCGCTCCGGAATACCTGACACAGGTCAAACCCCAGCCAGCCCGGGTTCCGGTGCTGGATGAACACTTTTCTCATCACTCTCAGGCCGCTCCTCACGGGCTCCCGGAGGAGTGCTTCCCATCGCACCTTGGGCGCCTTTGGCTTAAGTGTCTCAAACTGGAACCTCACGTCGGACTCCAGCTGCAGAGCAGCTCTTCCAGTTAAAGACAAGCGACACGAACCACCCCACGCAGCCCCAGATACCCAGTCGGGGACGTATGTGCCTGGCACCACACACCAGCGCCCGGCTGCTCAAGCACAGAGATGGGTCAGCAGTGAGCTCGGACCACACTGGACAGACAATGAACGCGAATGAGTGAGGCAAGAATAGCAGGTATTCGACCTCTGGAGACCTATTTCCAGCATTTTTCAGATAAATGTTTACATTGTTTTCTGAGAACTTTGCAACTTGTCTCATAATCAGCATCAGCTTCAAGGCACTTGCAAAGAATTGTGCCTCCTTGTTTCTGCTCTGCTGGGCTCAGGTATCCCAGTCCAGCACTGGAATATACAGATTACTCCTTAGAGTAAGCCTCACACATGATGCTGGCTTACTTCTAGATTCCAGAATTAACTGTGAGAGCTGGAGATGTCCTGCCTGCCCCACAGCAGGTCTCCCTCTCAGTGATTTTAGGACTGTCTGACACAATGGAATGCTCAGAAATAAAAATATCACAGAATTTTAAGTTTTAAAAATTAAAAAAAAAACCCCAAACCAGAATCTTCTCTTCTGTAGCTTTCAGATTATGCCAATCAATGGCAAATATCTGTGAACCTGAGGAAAAAAAAGTCAATGCATTAGATCAAATACCTTAGATTTCTGTATGTTTTGGACAGGTAACATAGCTGCATATTAACATCCTTTTTAAAAAGACCAAAGGTTAAAATATTCTCAAAGGACAAACGATGGAAAAAATAGCTCCATGCTATGGGTCCCCTGTGCACCACAATGGACATTCTTTGAAACAGAGGGGTCATTATCACTACCCATCGTACTTGTCATCCCACTATAACCAGTGTAACACAAGCTGAAGAGTTTTGCATAGTCAGTGTGAATAAGGAGTCAGAAGTAAAGAGCCAAGGAAGCAGGTGGGGATGCAGATGACTGCAAAACAAATGTGCAGTCCCCTTTTTCAGCTTAAAGATGCACAAGGTGAGTAAAGGATACTGCCTTAAAGGTGCGGCTCTGCAGCAGTGCTGATGACAAAGCAGGAGGATGTATTTGCTATTACTGCTTCATATAAACTAAGCTTCTTAACATTTGAGTTAACATCATCCACTTCAGTGTAAGAACTGCCCAGGCGGGTAGCCCAGGGACAATTTCATCTCTTGGGCAGTTCTTCGGGTCGTTCCTAAATAAACCCACAACACTGAGACATGTCTGTCCCTTCAGAGAGCAGTGCCAGTGGGGCAGGAGGGAAGGGAGGGGGTTACATAGTCTGGGTCTAGAACTGACCCAGGCTGGAAATTGCACTGCCTATAGTCGATTTTTCAGAGCCCTCCAGAATAGCAGCTCCGACTGCACACACAGGAAGGGCATACACCCCAGGCCATTTTATACGTGACACACAACTCTGCAAGCCTTTTCCTTTTCTACACCACTACAAGAGTGATCAAATTTAGCCCCTAGCAGGATATTTGGAGCGGCAAGAACTCCTTCTGTATTGATTTTTAAAATATTGATATATTCTATTTCAAGTAGCAAAATTAGATTTTTCTGTCTAATCAGGACATTTCCTGATTAGTAATTGTTTCAAAATCTCTTCCTAACTAGCCGGATGTCCTTAAGCACATTAAAATCTTTTTAATATATAAACAGACCAATTTGTTATCTTCCATCCATGATCTTATTTTATAAGGACACAATGTTGTTTCAACAATATGTCATGCTCTCTTATCTTTTGCCTCAAAATACTTCTTTATAAGTCACAAAAATTCAGTATCTTCCAATCGCTATTGAGAATTTACATCAGAAATAGCTATCTCTATGAAATTAATGTCTGAAGGTTGGTGCATCTACTGTCTCTAGTTTCCCTCTCGCTTTCTGCTCTTACTTACGTGTTCACACCCCAGCAAACTGGAATGCATATTTTTATACTTTGCAAGTGTTTTTTTACAAAGCAAAAGTCATTTACGAGGTATGGTGGTTTTCACAAAGCACAGTTCTTGACATATGTGTACTGCTTGACCAGCAAGACACTTCTCAAAACTGAAGAGGTTCTGAAAGCAGCTGCTGCCTTTACCATGCACCTGTTATTTAAGTGGCCTAAGAAGCCTCCTGCAGGCGTCTTCTTTGAGGCAGCCCTCCTGCCTTCATGTGATCAGGTAACAGTTGCAGATAATATTTTCTTTTTAGCTTTTAAAGAAAAAAACATTTAGCAATAAGCCTAATAATAGTCATCAAAAGCAAAAGAAAAAGGGAATTAGTAAGGAAAGCACTCACCAATCTTCAAGGCATTTCCAGTTCCTAAAAAAAAACGGCACTGAGCTTCTACCAGCAAGACCTAGAGCTATGATCAAGAGTATTTCCATTTCTTCAGTCCTTCAGGAGATTCATCTGACACTTATGGGACCTCAGAGACCAGGTACCAGGACCAGTACTGAGATGAGGCTCATTGAGGTTCAATTCCAAGGACCACTCACACATGAAAGTTTAAAGACACTATTATTCTCTGATGCAAGGACAGATTTATTTCAGGTATTGAATCAGAAAAGAGACAGGGAGTTTTTCCCTACTTACGCTAAAAAACCTCAAACCACTTTTTTCCATTTTGTCAAACTGACAACTACGGTTTGAAACAAAGATCCTGTCTTTGGGCTGTTCCCTGTCCATGGGGCTTTGAAAAGGCCACAAAGCTTTCTGGGATGTTAGGTGTAGTTTCTTTCTCACTCGGATATGGAATTAAACATGGAATTAAACTCTTAAAAATGTGAACACTTATTTCATCACTACACACCTGAGCCAGTATCACACTGACAGGAATGTTCTGGATCATAAATAGTAAGAAGCTATAGACAAGGTCTTCCCCTAGGCCAGCATAAATATAAAAAGTCAGCTTTTAAATGTTTTTCTGTTATTTTCAAATTTTAGGGTGGAGCCAGGGTCACGTCTTCATTTATTTCTCTACTATGATATTTAAAACAGTTTTATATAAGTGAAGGCTGTATGTTTTTATGAAGTATGAGATCTTAAAAACTACAGCTAAAGCATAAGACTTACAATGAATCTAAAGGTCATGCTGCTCTGAACAAAAGCTCCAAGCTGCCTACCATCTTAAGCTCAAAAACATTTGATTTTCTTAAAAACTCTAAGCCAAAGGCTTTAATAAGAAAAGAGATTCTAATGAAGAATACTATCTTCTGAAAGGGTTATTTGGGACAAATAACCATGGCCTGACCCAGACATAGCCCAGATATTAATTTGAGTAAAGTATATTTATTTCTCCACACCTTTGTCTGAAAATCAGAGTTCTGAGTGAGCAAAACTCTGACCTCTCCATTAGTCTGCATCCCAGCTTCCAAGCTCTCACTGCACAAGGCTATCACAGCATGCAAGAGCAGAGGCATTAAGCTCTCACCACAACACACTGGACAGAAAAAAACCTGCCAAGAAGCACAAGGATTTGTTTGCATTTGTCCTCTTGGAAGATTTCTTCGCTTTGACTATCCAGTTACTGACTTCCACAGGCTATCTGCTTTCAATCAAACAAACAAACAAATGACTTGTTCAAGTCTTTGGCAAGTCACTTCTAAAATTCTCTTGACTATCTTCATTTCTGTCTAGGTACAGCAATTTTTACTCTTTTCTACAAGCTTTACTAGGATATATATAAAGGATTTTTTTTTTTTGCTGAATACTGCATCTTTCTCTGCAGCTGTCTAATGAGTCTTCCTATCTCCTTTCTTATTTACAGGTATTTATATCTTTTTAATCTGTATGGTTGCTTAAATTCTGGCCAAAGAGGTGTTCCTCACTTCTGTCAAGTTTCCTTATTTTTAAATAACCATTTCTGAAATGCAGTTACAACCCTTTGGTTGTTGGTATAGTTCTATTTAAAGGAACCTTTGATCCCTAAAGTATTTTATCCTTTCAGGTAGCTTTGCAGGTACAGTTATATATTATTATTATTTTTAATGTTATATATAACAATATAGTTACATATTTAGGCTTCTCTTCCTTAATTTGAGAATGATGTTTTCACCTTTCTGATGCTTCAGGGCCCAAGGAGTGATTATTATCTAAGCTACTGAGAATTAGCGGCCCTAATGTGGAATTTTACAAGCGGAATTTAAAGCTGGAGAGCCCAAGCCATCCATTCCATTTAGTTTTGTATCATTTTCTTCTCCAAGTAAGGTTTTACTTTTGTGGTAATAGCATCCCTAGTGCAGGCCCAGAGAGACTGTCAGCACCTGCTACCAGCCTCACTAAACAAATTCATGAACCCTGTGAGTTTTCAGTGGCAACATTCTGGTCCTTCTTGCCCCAGAAAATAAGGTTTTAAAAATGGTGATCCTAATTTAACTCAGCAACTGCAAACCTTTAGGGAAAATGACAGAAGATGACCTGTCTAGAACTCTCAGTGGAAAGGATAAAGAGGTTTATAAATCAAGGCTGTAAAACTGGAGCAAACACGAGCAGTACTAAAAGGCCAGAAGGAACATGAAAAGACGGACTGAGGCAAATACCAGAGCACAGTGAGAACAGCAGTGTGTTCCTGTACGAGTGCGGCACGGCTCCTTAGCACCCAGAAGGGTGGCAGAGAGGAAGGGGGACCAGGATCAAACCCCGGTGATTTCTTAGTGACACTGGGATAAAACCCTAGTGTTTTCCTAATTACACTGAGTTCAAGGATAGACTTCTCCAAAAGCATTTCCAAGAAGCAGCATACATCTGCCATGCTTTCTGCCAGTGCTGGAGTTGGCTGAACTTCTCAGCAGCCAGCTGGGCCAGCACCAGCCCACGAAGGCACCCATAGACACAGCAAAGCTTCCCACATTTCCCCTCAGACACAGAGAGCAAAGGAGAAGGGACAAGCCAGGTCTGTCACTGAAAGTAAGAAAGAAATGCAGCCAAGGCAATGTGAGAGAAGCTACATAAGCCAAATCCTGGTGCAAGATTCCTCTTTGTGCAGAGGGGATTTTTTCCTTCCAGACATGTTTAACTGCCTCAGATCACATTCTTGCTCTGAACCAGACAGCAACCTGTTGTAAAAGGTACCAGCTGTCCCCAAAATGGATTCCTGGGAACCTGCTCTTTTAACTCTGTCTTCAAGGCCCGAATGGGGGCACAAAGGCTGCTAACACCCTTACGGAGAACAGCATCAGTCCAGAGGCACCAATTCAGCAGGTGCCCTGCCTGTTATTCAGGTAGCAAATGCCATGATGCTCTACAGACAGGGAGCTGGTAGGACAGCTCTGACAAAATCACAGCAGGATCCTAAGAGAGAGGCAACAGGCACCGGTGGCAACAATGAAGATGTTGCAAATGGCAGGCAGGAGCTAAGCCTGGCACAGAAAGCAAAAGGAAGGCTAGAGAGAGGATAGAGCAGAATTTAGAAGTGGCAGTGGCACAAGTAAAATTGCCAAGACAACATACATTTGGGAAGGTTGACAACACTCTGGATATACTTCCATGTTTACATGGCTGTGACATTGACTGGAGATGACTTGCTTAAAAAGAGGTACATTTTTTATTAACCCATACCAGGGGTTAATAAAACCACCAGAGGTGCTTCATTTTTTTGTGCAACATTTAGAATTGGAAACCAAGATGTTGACATGCAGACATTTCTATGCAAGCAATGCAAAACAGCTCGGCCACATTTTGGGAGGCTGCAGAACCCATTACCTGTCAGGTTCAGGCAGATTTAACAGATGTTGTTTGGAGGCTTCTCTCACAATGGATCCAGGTTTGAAGACAAGGTAAAAATTCTAGGAAAAACTAACAGTGACAGGATCTAGTTGCTACTACATGCAGAGATACCACAGAAATAACCATATGCTATGATTACAGAACAGAAATTGCTCTTTCAGGCATATTTGAAGTTTAAAGAGATAAAATGTTAGTCCCTCCAAACTAGTGCTAGTAAATTGTGTGCATGTTTGGGATGTCATGGTTTCTAGACACTTTCTGCTTATAAGACCTGCTTAGTCAAGAAAAAGAAAAAATATGAGAAATACGCAAATGTTCTTTAGACATGGATCAAACAGGACATCCATTTCAGGCACTATTCCCTCCTGGGTTTATGCTCTCCTGTATTATAAGATCAGCACTGCAGCACACATGCTTTCCTGCAAAGATCTTGCTCAGATGAAACAAGCGAGGGAAAACAAATGAGGGGTGAGGGTGTGGTGAGGGGAAGAAGGGAGATCAATAATCACTTTGAATTATTCATCCTCATGAAACAGGAATAAAAATGCAAGCAAATGCCATCTTTACAACAGTGATCCCAGGAGAATTTTCTTTATAGAAGTCTGTCTACTGCAGGTTTTTTCTATAGAATCATTAGTACTCACTAAAATTTCAGAGGCAAAGTAGGATTAGGTCAAACCCAAACCATTCACTTACCTGAAGGCACATGACATTGTAAATAATCATGGCCAATTTCCACAAGAGCTACTGTCAAAGTGAAGGCACACAAAATCCAGAATAGGCCTCAGTTTACAAAAATATGAATAAAACACTGAGATCAGGTCATCTGAAAGGCATATATGTCCTTGTCCTAGTGTGTTGTTCAGAGATCTTTTTCCTTTTCTTTTAAAACCATGAGAAATTTAAGTCTCATCCAATTCAATCATCCTAAAGAGTTCTACAGATAAAGACCAGCATCACTGGAGCAAACCCCATTGTTTAAAATCAATTCAGAATGTATTCCACCAAAGCCATTTAACAAAGGCCTGAGAAATCAGAATCATTGAGTTATTCCCAAGCTACTACCTTAAGGACAGCCCAGACTCAGTATTTCTTTTTTAAAAGGTAACAAAAAAAAATCCTTCACACCTACCAGGACACAAAGTACTAAAGAAAACAAAAAAAATTATGCTTGTTTTACTTTGTGTCCTGAAGAAAGGTCCTACCCTTCCCCAGTGATCTCATCATTACTTTCCTTTTCTATCAAATTCAAGGGTAAATCTTCCCTCAAGGTCCTTTCAAACAGATCTTGACCCCTTAAAAATTCTATATGACAGACAGTACAGCAGGACTGGCTCAGCTCAGTGCATTCCCTCCTCTGCCCTTGAAGGATAAGAAAGATCGTTCCAGGATAAACCCAGTTATTCTTTGCCTCCATATACGCTTCAAGATTTTGAATTCCATGAACTGCTAGCAACATTTAACCACAGCATCTGGTTTTAGAAGCAAGAGTAACAATTTAGTAAGGCAAGTTCTAACTTTAGAAACACAGCCAGTGAATTCACAACAGGGGTGATTTCAACTCTAGGAGTTTTGAGCTAAGAAACTCGCAAAATTGGAAAGTTAATTATCTGCAGAGATAAAATACAAAAAACACAGGAAAAACCCCACCAAACACTATTTTTTTGCTGTGTTTTGTATAAGGACTAATTCTGAGTAGAAAATAACTATATTGGTTTATTTCTAATTGAATAATTATATCAAAACAGTCTGGTTTGTGAAGACTTACTCTAAAATAAGTATGCCTGCATCAGGAATTCCCCCACTAGCATATTACTGACAGCTTTGCTAGCAGCTCCCACACACACCAGACCTAAGCGACGACAGGAGAAAGAGCAGGTGGATCACAGCAGTGACCTGTACTGGCTTGGCTTTCCAGCAGTGTCCCACCACCCCTGCAGCAGAGAAGCCCCACACAGAACACCTGTGGCAGATAGCTCATTCTCCACTATTTACCACCATGACAGCAGGAATTCTTGGCTGTGATGACTATTTTCCCTTAATGAATACATGTGCCTGTAGTACTCTGTTTAGGCCCAGTTCTCTTCCTAAATGACTTGGACATATGACTCAAAGGGATACCGAGTAAGTTTGCGAGTTACACTAAATTAAGAGCAGCTACTGACTCCCTCAAAGGCAGACAAGTCCTGCAGAGAGGCCTTGACAATTCAGAGAGTTGGGGAATCACCAACCATATGAAGTTTGAGGACAGGTGTTGGATTCTAAATCTGGAATGGGGCATCCCTGGACATGTGGACAGACTGGGGAATGAGAGGCTGGAGAGCAGTGTTGTGGGAAGGGACCTGCAGGTCCTGGCTGATGGCAAGTTGAATATGCCAGCAGTGCCCTGGCAGCCAGGATGGCCAAGAGTGTCCTGGGGGATATCAGGCACAACATTGCTGGCTGGGTGAGGGACGTGATTGTCCTGCTCTGCTCTGCACTGGTGTGGCCTCACCTCGAGTCCTGGGGGCAGTTTAGGGTATCACAATACAAGAAAGATCTGGAGCTATTAGAGAGCATCCAAAAGAGAGCTACAGAGATGGTGAAGGGTCTAGGTGAGAAGCCATCCTGAGGTCAGACCTTACTGGGGGCTGCAGCTTCCTCATGAAGGGCAGCACTGATCTCTGCTCTCTGTCACAGGACCTGAGGGATAGGCTGGAGCTGTGTCAGGGGAGGTTTAGGCTGGGTACTAGCAAAAGGTTCTTCCCCCAAAGGGTGATCAGGCACTGGAACAGGCTCCCCAGGGCAGTGGGCACAGTCCCAACACTGCCAGAGCTCAAGGAGTGTTTAGACAACAATCTCAGGCATATGGTGGGATTTTGGGGTGCCCTGTGCAGGGCCAGAGGTTGGACTTGATGATCTTTGTAGGTCCATTCCAACTCAGGATATTCTATGATTCTGTGATAATTACCTGTGGTTTACAACAGACCGGTCATAATGTTCAAATAAAAAACCACCTTACCTAAAAAAGTCTACATAACACAAAAATCCTAGTATCTCCCCCAAAAAACCCACAAGCAATAGCTAAAACATGCATTTGGTTTAAAATGAAAATATGAACCATCTTCAGGCAGTGACTTCATTTTCTTTGCAGTGTTCTTAGTATTCCAAAGCTCAAACTCAGGAACTGACCCATTTGTTCCACTACTGCTTCATAGAGACCAGCAGGATAAAGCAAAAAGTAAAAAGAAATTACAGGTGGATTAGGGATCTGGTGTGGATCCTCTGCAGTAACACATGTCCTGGCAAGAAGTCAGGAAAAGCTGATTGCCTGTCTACACAATCCCCCAAAGTTTCCAAATCAACTGGCAAGGCATTCCACTACACAGAACAGAATGAAAACAAGTTGGTACTTCAAAAGAAAGATTGACCCAAGCCATTAATGATCCCCATTAACCCCACTTCAGAATTCCCGATTTTCTAGCACAAAGATTATTATGATTTCTTAATATCAAACAGAAAGCACGTCATCTCAGATTACCCAAGAAAGAAGCAACATCCGATCAGGAGGGGAAAATAATGCTTCAAGTCTGCAACTTAGGTTCTTACAGAGGGAGGAAAGAGGTGTATGTTCCAGCAACGCTATAGTTAATAGAGCACGGCAAAATCCTGTAACTGAGCCAGTCAGACTGAGGGACATCTGTTTTCTAAGAAGGCAGGAATTATGGCATTAAAATTACAATAGCACATGACAACAATTAATCTCAGGGCAAAACAGGATTAACATGTTCCGTCCACGCTGTTTTTCTACTTTTCAGAATCTGGACCTAGTGGAAGAATTTATTTCCCAAAATAGCAGCTCAGATTCTGGATGAGATCATTCCAGGAGTTCTGTTTGGACCCATTGCCTGCACTGGCGAAGCAGAGCAGCAGCCTTGTCCTCCTTGGCCAAGGGCCTGCCACAACCACCAGGGTATACGAGCACCTAGTGCTGATTGCATGGCCTGTTTCTCTGGCATCTGGCACGTAAATGCCATCCATTACTCTGGGCTAGAACAGTGAGATAGGGCACATTTGCTGGCTGTGAGTGGCTTTCCACCCCACAAAGCCTCCGTGGGAAGTGCAGCAGAACCTTACGGCCAAACCATGAATGAGTTCACACACAGTAAAGGCTCAGCCCTGGTCCTCAGCCTACAAAGGATACCACCACTGGTGCACCCAAAACCACTTACCTGAGTGCAACACTCGGGTAAACAGGAACTGAGAGCGGCTGGTCAGAGACTCACTCCTTGAGCCCACACCAATACCAGTGATTCTTTAAAAGCAAAGGAAAGGGAGCTGCATTCATAACACAGTAGAGGGAAACAGACCAGAAATCCGTCAGAAAATTACACATAGATGCTGAAACTCACATGTTAAAGATTATTTTCCTACTTAATCCTGTTTCCCCTTTGCTCATCATATTTATCTTAGCAAGGTCCAGTTGACTAGGAGTAGAAAAGCCTACTCTAAGCCACTGCTTCTGGGCACACTAGAGAAAAGTGGACAGTACCAGAGTGAAATAATAAATAATGATACACAACATATTTATAAGGCTTTCCTTCCAAAATCTAGATGCGACTGATAGAAGAATTCCAGCAACATTCTAAAAAAAAAAAAGAATAAATTTAAAAAGAAATCACCAAAAGCTTGTATTAACTTGTACTAAGTATCTCTAGTTCCAACACCTCTGCTAAACATGGAACGATGTGAAGACTTCAAAAGCAGCATGTATTAGAACTTCTCTTATTTAGGTCTCTGCTGCTGCAGCTGTCATGCTTACAATGCACATGGGCACCAACAGAATGCTGCCTTTGTCAAACTAAAGAAATGTCACTGCAACACAAAAAATATAAAACCAAACCCACAAATACCAGCAACCCTCCTTCCCACCACAATATTCTGTGTGCAACTACTGTGATGGACAACATGAAATAGCTACCAGAGCACAGTTTAAAAAACTGTTCTGCATCAGACAGATCATCCATAAACTGTTATCCAATGACTGAGAGCTGCTAATATTATAAGATGGAGAAAATGGTGTCCTCAACAGCCTTTGCTGATTTTCTGCTGGCATTTGGTGGAAGCACATCCTCTTCTCACCCCCCTGCCTTTTTTTCCCCTTAACTGGTTCACTCAGTACTTTTGAACAATTCTTATTTTAAAAAAACTCCAACATGGACAGGGAGGGACCTGTGAGGGGGAAAGGGCAATCAGTTTGGCTTGACAGACCACTGATCGGAACTAGTAAGGCATTTCCTTTGATCTTACTTGCTTTTTAAAATCTTGACAGAATCTTCCCCATAGTTCTCAGCAAAGGAGCTTAACAGAAGGAGAGCAGCTGAGAAAAAATGGTTCTATTATAGAAATGATGCTTTCCATGAGTATATCCTGTATGATTCATTGAAGCCTCAGCAACTTCAAATGTACAAGTATGTACAAAAATGTGAGTTGCAGAGGGTCAATTTAAAACTTACATGAATTTTAGGGCCCTTTCAGTCGATAACAATGTTTGGGCAGAACAGCACAAGAGTAAGAAACTGACGTTTGCTGAGCCTCTGCTGAGCTGAAGTTCAAAATAGCTCACTGGGGCTTTGGTTTCTTATTTTCACGCTGTAGCCTTTTGGGTGTCACAGTGAGAACCTCAAAACACATGGTAGGAACAAAGGAACAGTTTAAAATACAACAGGCAAACAGAGATGAAGACTGACAACTCCCTGGCCTGCCAAAACAGGGTCAGTATGCTGGCATCAGATGCAAGAAATGTAGCCCATCTTCCCAACTACTCATGGGAAGCATCACTCCTACGAAAGCATCAATTTTTCGCAACTGCTCTGGTTCTGTTAAGCTCCTCTGCTGAATACTGAGGGGAAAATACTGTTCAGCTTCTTACAAGCAAAGAGAACTCTGAGGATGTGTAATGTCCAGAGGAGCTCTCTTAGCACAAAAACAAAAACATGTAAGACCATATACAAAAATGCTGCTTTTACGAACTTTATCAGATGTTTTAATGCTATCTCGTTTTAAAACTAAGCTCTGAAGATCAAATAGAGCCAGAAACATTCAGTAAATGTTTCTATTCTGTAGTTGAAAGAAATTAAAATATATTTTAGAGACAATGAAATTTTAACAGTAACAGTGGTGAGAGATTGCAGCATTCAGACCAAGTCTATGCAAAAGATAATTTCTGTACAAGATCTAAGATTGACTAAGAAGCTCTCAGCTTCCAATCTGAGCTCCACTACTCTGGCATTTAAGTCCTAGGAGACTGGAAAACCCATCAGCAGTAAAGATTGAAACAGAATACTAAATTAATGTCAATCAGCATGGCTTTACAGAAAATATGACCTTCCTTCTTAATAAAAACCAAATAAGCTTGTCAAAATCTCAAAGGTTGTATTGATATAGTGCAATCATTATTTCATAAGTCATGTCATATAAGCCTACACTGTGACTTGTGCTGCTCACTGTACTCATAGACTACATGAAAAGGAGGAAAGGAGACTGGTGGCAAAGCTCATGGATGGTACCAAGTATGGCTGCAGATGAACCGCCAGGGAAACTTCACAATTCTGAGTTTCATTTGCCCCTTTATTTATCAGTATAAATCACATATAAAATTACAATAACTATTGCTGACCAGAGCTAACTATTACCACTGCGGTATCTTGAGGTTACAATAACCTCGGTTCTATTCAGGAGCCAGCTCACTGCTCAGCAGCAGTCAGAAAGCAATAGATACGTCAGAAATCAGGAAAGGAAGAAAAAAAACTTGTGCCACTGTGTAAATGCATAGCTCTGCCCCACTTCGAAACCAAACGCTTCTGTTTCCAGCATCCCAAAGAAGTAGATCTGGAAGGCATTAATGAAAAATATAAAAACAAAAGGTCTGGAACAGTTTCCTTAAAAGAAACCATTAGGTAAGTCTGGCCTCTGCAATCTGGAGAAATCATGAGAAGGCAAATATGCCAGACCTATAACACAACCAGATTGGACAGAATTGTCTGATAAAGGAAGATATATCAAAATGAGACCAGACAGGAATAAGAATCCAAGCAAATAAGATGTGGTTGCAGGTTTCTTCCTGTGACAGGTTAATGAACTGTTCTATTCCTCGCTTCCTCTGCTTGTAGGGAAAAACTGAAAAACCTTGTGGAAGTTGAAAAGTGCTGTTACTTAACAGATAGAAAACATAACCTCTCCATGAGCTGGAAAGAGATATTAGCCAGGATAGTACAAGGAAAAAAGTATTTTATGTACTCATCTTACACTCCTGCCCACACATCCATTTTTCTGTTGCTGTGCTGGCTGTACCTTTGGCTTGAACCAGTACAAGGTGGGTACTACTCACCCTAACATACAGCAGCCCTAGAGAAGATATATCCCTACAGAACACACAAGTAACCGATTAAAGCATGTCTAACTGGTAGATCCTGGCGGTGCTTGCAAATCCCACAGAGATATTCTTTACCAGTTATTTGGGAGAAAAATCTAAGGATGTTTGTGAAAGGAATCAGCTGGAAAGAGCAATGTTTGGGATTATTGCAGCCACGTGTACCAACAAGAAGCACAGGCCGTGCTTACAGCCTGGGAAGCTATTTCAGCAGACTGCAATTCTTGGGATCTTTGAGGTCACGCTCAGTGTGTTTACTATGAGAGTAAATACAGCCCTCAAGCACACAAAGAAGAAGCACAGAAGCTGACAAGTGCTGCTTCTGTATTTATCTGGTCAAAAGTATGTTGGCAGACAAATGGTACAGGACAATTAATTGCTCAAGGACTAGAAATTGCATCAAAAGTCCAAAGAATCATTGTTGCATCTGTGGGGGAAAAAAAAAAAAGTAGTGTTAGCCACTGACCTTTTTGCTACCTGAACATGCAAATTTAGCATATAGCAGTACTTTTATTAACAGCCAAGAGCTGAACAAAATCCATCACTCAATGATCTATGTCACAGAAATCTCTCTAGCAAGAGACCACAGCTGTGGGGAACATACACTTCCACTATAATCTAATTTTCACAAGCAACTGGTCTTTTGCCTCCTGTCTAGAACAGCTTTTGCTTGAACACGCAAACTTATCATCTGTACTATTTAGAATCTATAATTTGAATAAACAAGGCAGCTTTTTTTACTGTCATGCACTTGAGACTCACCACTGAAGAATAACTAAGCAGTGCAGTAGGAAAAAGCATATGGCACAAGCTGACATTCCAAGCCATTCCAAGTTCCACGAAGAAGTTGAATCACTTGTACAAGTAAAAACATTGACCTATGGGATATTCGTTAATGTAAAAGGAAGATCAAACACAGACTTCGAGAGAAGGATGTGCATGGTGGGCTTGTGCATTTGCCTTTTCTTTTTATCAGATTTATAACTTAATACAACCTGGTTTGTGCCAGGACTAAAAGTCCCCGTCCTTTCACTGTTGCAAAGCTGAATACATAGAAGCACAGAACAGCCAAGGTTTGAAGGGGCCTCAAAATATCATCTGGTTCAACTTCATGGGAAACAAAACATAGATTATACATCTAGCACCCTGTCCAATTATATCTTGAAAACCTTCAATGATGGGACTCTCCCATGTCCCTGGGAGGCTTTTCCCTGCGACTGATTTTTCTCACAGTAAAAAAAATTCTTACCTGACTTGAATACTTTCCCAATGCAACTTGCACTCATTGCCCCTTGTGAAGGTAAAGCCTCCATCCTCTTTGTAGCTGCCTGTACGTTCCAGAAAAGCAGTAAAACCAAATTCTTCTCCTAGTCCGAGTTAAAAGCCTTCTAGGAGTGCTCATCCAAAAGACAGCTGCCTTCAGGAACTGCAATGTAACTTTGCCACATTCTCAGGGAGCTGTGGCAGATATATCTGTATCCTCAACTGGCATGAAGTGTAAAACAAAGGCATCAGTAGGATGTGAAGAACGAGTGTTAAGCTGAATATGAAAGGTTTCAGAGCCTGAAGGCCATCTGCTGACAAGGCAGCTAGTTATTCAACTGTTACTGATGGCTTTCAGTGTAAAACATTGTTTGCAAAGGAAAATGCAAGCTAATATTTGAAAGTGTTTAATATTTCTCATAAACCTTTTACAGATGCAAGAAAAGTATATCATCAATGTTTCGTTATTTCAAGAATTTGTTCCATTAAATTCAACCTGTATGGTGTTTTTAATAACTTGATTTTCAATTACATCATTAGTTATTTTTAAAAAGTTTTTTGAAGGCCAACACAAAGTATAACTTGAGAAAAAAGACCACTGGGATGGTTGTTGAGGTATTTCAAACCCCCTCTAGTCACAATGAAAGCAGCTGCTAATATTCATGGAGTTTAATGTCTTCAGAAAAAGTGGTTTTCTCTGAACATCAAAATCAACAGATATCAGAAAGCATACTTCCCTCGTGCTGAGAAAGAAATATTTTGAGCATTTCACCTCACACCATGTCACTTTTTATTCGAAAGAGACATTCCCTCCTGGTTTTAAAGAACTCTTAACATTCAGTGCAAGGAGACACTGCCCATGATCTTACACTACTCTGGCAGTCAGCAGCAACTCGGAGCTGTGCAGAAATGCACCTGGGGCTGCCCTTAGCATACAGGAGGGCACACTTCCATTCATTTTTTCTCTTCACATCACCCTCTCCTTCCTTCAATTTACTAGTTTCCAGATTCTCCAAATACAACCACGCTTGATTTCTTGCTGTGCCTCCCATCCATAACCTGTGAACTATGCTGTGAAGTTACCCCTACAGAAAGGGTCATGTTGTCTGTGGCACTCAGAGGACAGTCAGCAAGTCAGTGTGGGAAAAAAGAAACTCAAAACCCCAACAACAAATCAACTTCCATAAGATGCATTCGGTCTCACTTTACTATTACAAGCTCTGCCCTCAGCTTTTCTCTTCTTGGTTGTACTGCACTTCAGACTCATTTGTTCCTCATCATCATTAAGTAGACTAAAAGCTTGTCTGAGGGGTAACTGTGCCATCTCCGTTCCCACAGAACACTGCAGTCACATTTTAATTTCAGCTGCAAACACTATGCATTAACATCCCACAAATACAGTTTGGAAATAACTATTGTAACCGAGTGAGAAATTGCAAAGAGGAAAGTCTTGGAATATTCTGGTATGTAGACTGCTTTACTTAGTCAAATTGTATTACCAGTCTCCATCTTTTGTTTCTTGCCAGTGGTGTCAAGCGTTTACTGGTTGCTACAAGTCTGTCGAGTGAGAAAACTTCTGCATTAAACAGAAGGTCAAAGAAATACTCTGGCTTTACAGTAACTGCTGTGCTCCAGCTGACTTCTCCCTAATCACAGACTGCAAACATCAGCCTTCAAGGGAATGATATTCTCCAATTCATGCACCTCTGAAAAGAATAGTTTTATCCTTCAGATATCCTACTCAGCGTACCAGTGTGGAGGTACATGCCCCCCACACAAGCCAAACTGGGATCTTTCAAGCAGTATGGAACCAAAACAACATTAGCTAGAAGGGATTTCAGGAGAGCTCTAGCACAGCCTTCTGCTCAGAGAAGCTAGCACCAAGCTATGAATGCTAAGAGGAAAATCAGTTGCAGGCACTTTTCCCTTTGCTCACAGTAGGAACAAGAGGGTAAGTAAAGTGTAGAGCCGAACAACAATAAAAAAGTTCTAGTTTTATGTATGTTCATCTGGAGAACAGTGATGAACTACACCTTCACAGGGCTGTTACAGGATATACAGCAATGAATTTGCAGCGAGTTGCAGCAAAAGCTAAAAAAAAAAAAAAATTAGATTCTTTACCATCAAAGTACTCAGTAAAGAATAGCTGCTCAAGCAGAAACTGCAAAGCTAAAAGAGCATTTAAAACTGCAGCTATATTCCAAAGGGTTTTATCTAATGGTACATATGGAATGCAGACGAGACTGTTCCCAGTTTACATTTATAGATTCTTCTAGATTGTATTCTCAGTTGTGACCTGAAATTTCTCTTGTAGCAGTCTTTCCCACTTCCTCCCCACAAACCATGCCATAACCATAGTTTACTGTCGTCATTGCGAGAAACCTGTCTGCATGCAAGATCTACCACCACCAAGTAAATCCTGGGATTATAGCATAACTCCTCAATTTAAGCCTTTCAGCATTCAAGATACACTGTCTCCTGCACAATCTTCCTGTACAGACTGTCACTACCTTCCACAGTCCCATACAGCTGCTTAACACATTTTAAATTGTAGCCATTATTCTCACACACACTCCTTTTGCCTCTGACAGATCATCTTGCTGCATTTCAGGATTCATGCTTACTGAACAAACATGGATCCAGACAGGAAATGTGCGAGTATCTCATTTGAGGCAAAGCTTCTCTCTAGACCCCCATAATCCCAAAGCCTTTCTCTGCCTGGCTGTTCTGGCTTTAAGTGCTGCCAGAGAGATTTATTAGAGAAATTATGTGTGCCAGCTGTACACACTCGCCACAAACCAAGTAGCCCCTATAGTAACGCCTTTGGTCCAAGGACCAATCAATGCCTGCTAGATCCCCAGGCCAGAATCTCTCACATCTCTACTGCTAAGCACATCAGAAGCAGGAGCTGCTGAGGGGCAGCTATGCTTTTCCTTTCCCAAAAAATGTACTAGAGCAAAGAGATACTGTGCTGAGCTAGCTGGAATGTATAGTCCCACAGGAAACTCTGCAGGTGTATAATGATGGCTCTAAAGAAGAGTGGCAGCATGACTAATACCAGGTTAAGCTGCAAGCCTCCTGTTCAAGACCAAGTCTCTACACACAGTTTATATCAGAACTTCAGTTTACCCATCCTTCTGTCAGTAACTTCAGCATACCAAAGTCTGGCCCCTAATTCTGCGGCCAATAGGCTTCCTTAAACAAACTTCATAGCCTTAGATTCCCCAAACATTTTTGCTTGGTAGACTAAATCACTCACCTACATGTTTGCTGATCTCTTTGAAGAACTACAAGACATTTGAAAAGCAGAACTGCCCTTTGCAGAACCAATGGTGACTCTTCCCAGACAGACACTAATCCTGCCTTTTATTGTAGTTGCTGCTGTTTTGCTCGATAGGCCTCACAGTTGGTTAACAGACTTGCAATTCCCCAGATCCATCACAGAAACCTCTTCATAGACTCCCAACACATTCATCACCCTTTGCTCCTCGGGAACCAAGCTAGGGCACATTCATCACCCCTTGCTCCTCAGGGACCACACTAGGGAAGTGAGTGGGATACATTTTGCTAACATTAATCCAGATATTTCAACTCTGACTTAGAAGAATTCTTGGGCAGATGCTATACTCATGGTAACTTATCAGTGCTCTAGTTTATTTGTACTATAGGCCCTGTTACAGCTGCTTCAAATTGAGACAGATCTGATGAGTGTTTCAAATTATATATTTCATACGCATTATTTTAATCCCATAAGTGTATACACACGCAGACATCGTCTTGCAAGGATGGAGAATTTCCATCCTCATGTTAAAAAGTCACAGAGAAGGTGAGATCTCTCAGTCAGTGGCACATTTGAGAAGAGTCCAGGTACTTTCTTTCACAGCTGTCCATTAGGAGAACAGCTTCCCCAGCTGGAAAAATTCAGAAGCTCTGACAAGAATGCAAAACATACAGCGAGCTATAAGATGGTCTTGTATAAACCAGGTTTTGCAAGTGTCACCTGTGCTTATTATAGTAACTTAACATATGTTACATAAAAGTATTATAAACAGAGTTCAAGCTTTTCACAAGCTAAGTAAGCACAATTTCTAATGGTTAATGTCATTCTTATATGCTCTTATTCATTGTTCTCAGGAAAGGGGGCTAGGCCTTCAAAAAGAGGAATCCAAATGTCATTTGGCTACTCTTACACACTACTTGCAACACCTTTTGTGCATATGAAAACATATTCTAAAACCCGACAGGAAGAGATCGATAATAAATAGCTTACAAAGTAAACAATTTTGTGCCACCTGAATAAGATACAGAAGATAGACAGATGAATTCCAACTTCTAACTAGTTTAATAGGCTTTAAAACAGCACATATTTCTATTCAACTCTATTCTCAGTAGTAAGATCTGTAATTTTAAGGTAAATTCATTGCATCCATCATACTGTTAAGATTGTTTTTCTTCAGCATTCAGCTCTGCAGAATCCTGAGCAAACAAGTCACTAACTGAATCATAATCTGTTTTATTCTTTGTTGTTGGTCTGGGTTTTTTTCTAGACCCAAAACAAGAATTAAAAGTTAATGTGTATAAACCAAAAAGCTGACCTTTAACTTCAGAAGAAAATTGAGCCAGATGTCGGGTTACAAAGAGCCGCAGTTGATGATTCAGATCACAGTACAGAGTATTAATGTTCCAGGAACGGATTCCTGTCCAAAACAAAAACAAAAAAACAAAACAAAACAAAAAAAAAAAAAAAAGAAGAAAGAAAGAAAAAAAAGTGAGCTGTCATTGTCATTATATCTACTCCAGAAACAGAAGCGGAAAAAGAGAAGTGAGCAGGACACATAAGGACCAGGGATGCTCTACTAGATGAGCATACTTAGGATGGAGAAAGTCTTCAGAAGCAGAGGACCATAAGAGGCTTACCTTCCATAAAATATTTCTTCCTGAAGGACATGCAGTGAGCAAGTCTCCATTCAACTCGGACTTCATGCAAGGGAAACCAACAAGAGATGAGGCCAAATGAATTACACTACCGCCTGACCAAACAAATACATTATGTTAGTTTTACATCTGCACTCTCCAGCACTGGTCACCAGTAGAGATGGGCTACTTCGTGGTTATGCTACTGAAAAGCTCAGAGACATCAGCTTCTTTGCTCTTATAGCCTGTGCATCCTCCAAGTCACAAAAGCCCCCCACCGCTCCAACGTGCTCTGCCTAATCTTACTCCTTCAAAGACGCTGATCCCACTAAGACCATTTGAGTCTGTTCTTTAATCTATATAATCTTTGCCAGCTAATTGCCTTCATATCACAGCAGGAAGCTGCTTCTGCTCCCAGAGCAAGTGGCACCAAGCCATACTGGGGAAGTCACCTTCAGACCTCAATGTGAGCAGGTGTACATTCTGGAGGACACCTAACACTACAGACCACAGATCTTCACATCCCAGTAGGGAGCAGCCTTTCCTAGATGGTGTGACTCTACACTGTGCCACAACGAACAAAAGCAGGATGTCACTATGAATCCCTACTCCAGCATCTGGTGCTGATGCCTGCTGATGTTCAGATGTTGAAAGCCAGTGCTACAGACTTCTAAGGTTGACTGAAACAAGAATTTCAGCTCCAGTATTTATTGGAGTCCTCACTGCGAGCTCTTTCACCATCACTCTTGCATAAAATACAAAGTTTTATTGCCTCTATTATCTGCTTTCTTTCAAGGGAACCATGCTAATTTTCCATGGAGATATCATTCCTATTTACTGCAGTTCTAGTTCTCCATATTGTGCAACACCTTTTGCTGGCCACTGGTGGGAGAGGATCCTCAAGGATACATGCTCCAGCTTTCTACACATACCAAGACACAGTAATCATTGCATCACACAGGTCAGTGGTCTCAAGGCCTGTAGAATCTACAGCAGCTAAAAAGAACTTTGTGCTTAGTTCCTTTTTCTGGTGACAGCTGATATAGTAGAGTAATATTTATCAGCTGACAGTCTGCACTTCAGACTGTACAAAAAACCCTCAGTAAATCATCTGAACTTCAGGGAAAAAATAAAAGAAAAGGAAAAAAAAAACCCAGAAAACCAAACAACCTACCAGCACAGTGCCTTTCAATTTGGACATGGGATATGAACAAACAAAATACATAATAAAAAGACATGGAGCAAGAAGGTGGACAAAATGTTTTCCCATGCTACACTCCAAGAGAGAGTAATTGTTTAAACAAATGTCCAGAGAATCCCAATGCAGTACTTACGAGCATTCTGACCTGGACAGGGACAAGGTGGCACTCTGCAGGGCAAATCCTGCTGACTAGCTGCTGTGTCATGGTCATTGTGTCCTACTGCAGCAATAAGTGCTATTTAGGTACTGCTACATCCTCTAGGATGCAGAAAGAATAGATGCTCTTTCAGAGCAAGGAAACGGAAGAGTGAAATTATCTCATACTTGCAACAATTTATTCAACATTTTTTTCCCTACAGGTAGTCTGAGTTCACTCAATCTCTCCCAATTTGCCCCAATTCCAATTTATCACTCCACGGCACAGGAGCCAGAACATTGTCCTTGCTGATTAGAATCCTCTACCATGAGAGTGCAGACTATACCACAATAAGTGGTTTCTAAACATTCAAGCTCTTTGCACACGCAAAGCCTAGCCATGTGACTCATCAGTTTTCCATCTCATTCTTTATGCCCTTGTGAATGTTTTATTTCCTGCTGAGGTAATTGGCTTAAAAGATTTGGCATTTCTCCCCAATACCAGACTTAGTCTTGTGGATATTGTTTCAAAATTGGACAAAAGTAACACAGGAACAGAAAAATAAGACTAGCATTTATTAGACAGTATTTTGGAAAAGTGCTGTTCAGATATCCCACAGATTCACAATGTCACAGCCTACAAAGCTCTACATCTGGAAACGAGCAGGTTTCTATAATGTTGTGTAGCCACTATTGCATTCTTCTGAACCAAGATACAGAAAGAAGTCTGGGAAAACCTACTTTTTATATCAGTCAGGGCAAGAGATTTATCGACTGAAAAAAATATCTTTGGTTGTTTTTTGTTTGGTTGGTTGGGGGTTTTTTGTTGGGTTTTTTTGTTGATTTTGTTCTTTGCTTGGTTTTTTTTTTTTTTTTGTGCAGACAGGGTGCCACAGCCAACAGAACAGACACAAAACAAACCCTAGCTTTTTCATCTTCCGTATTCACTGCTCGGCAGCCTGTTCTACCCTCACGTGAGCCTGCTCCAGCAGCTAACACTTAAGTGGGAATCATCATTTCCACATTTCCTGAACTCCCTGAATCAAGAGTACAGCTGTCTACAACATCATAATATGCTGACTATTGACAGGTCTCAAGATTGCTGTCATTTTAACTATTCTCATTTTTCATATCTATCTTTCAATTTGCAAATATTGGTCCATTTTAAGAAGAGGTCATTCTCCCGTTTCATAGTGGGGAAAACTAACTTGCAGGAGGTCCTACTCCATGTAAGTGATAGAGGAAAGACTGAAATCCAGGTTTCCAACTCCCTGAGCTATTCTACTGTCAGTAACTCACTAATACCGCTGAAATGGCTCTCTCTCATGCAAATGATAGAAGTGTTTAGATTTGGCAGAATTTCAGCTGGTTTCTGGTTGGAGAAGGCCCACTGTAGAACTTATTTCTACTGTGGCAGTTAAAATTTATGTTGCAAACAGCATGTTTTTCCTCTGCAGTGGGAATTCTCAGGTTACTGGCATATGACTGCAGAATCAGAGTGAAATCCATTAGTTCACAGTCTGATCTGTCACCATTTCAAAGATTCAGAGAATGGATAAGCATGTAGGTTGGCACACTAGTTCAGTGAAGTGCCAAGTGAAGATGATCACCCGGCTGTGCAGGAAGCAGGAGTGGCCCCTTCAAAGAAGGTCTTTCAGAGGCCAGATGGTCATAATCAGATCTACCACTCCTGACTAAAGCCATCCCTTGGAAAAGGGAATGAAACACTCCTCGTGAAAAAGCTGGTAAGTGGCCTGCCAACAGAGGTAGCTGGAAAAGATGCTGAAGTGAAGAAATTGGACAATATTTGACATTTTTACACCCACCCCTTTCTTAAATTGCACTGTCCGTCTGTTCTTCAGTACTGCTGATGCTTGAGAAGACAACAGTCACAGAACTATCTCTGAATAATACAGTTTGGCCAATAGTTACGACTGTTATCCCTGGCATATTTCAAACCAACATGCCTTGGAAATGGGGGCTAAGGGGAGGAGTGAATGCAAAGTCAGAAGGCTGTTACTTTATTTCTCAGAGGTGTACTAACTGCTTATTAGAACAGGGATTCCCTTAAGGTCCTGATGTAGTCGATCAGCTCTCCTTTGCCTTTTTGTCAGAAACTATCAGAAACTGCCACAAGGAAGAACTACCATCTCACCACCTCCTTTCCCTTTACTTCTAAACAACACTGCATCTAATATACAAAGACTAATTCGTTGCCAAGGCCTCTGGGTGTTACTAGAATACGGATAACAGAGGAGAAAAATGTTATGGCAGGCCTATCCTGCATTGTGTCATTCCTGAAGCAGTTCACTGTGTGGCTTGTCCTCCCTAACTCTGGTCCACGCAGTTGCTCTATAGACAGGGAGAGGCCATACCACAACAGGCCCCTGTTCACAGCCGTTCCTAGGAGCACAGTGAACAGTCCAGGAAAACAATTCCTCCAACAAGACAGAATTTTGGGGTAAGATGGAAATACGATGTAATCTACCAACCCACTAATAAAATAAAGACTGAAGGGAAAGAGAAGCATGAAATGTCTTCAAGCTTTAAGACGTTCGAAAACATGCAGCGATAACTGCATGTCACTAACGCGTATAAAGCAATGACCGGGGAGNACCAACGCGTATAAAGCAATGCCCGGGGAGAAAAAAAACCCCGGATGCCGCCTGCCGCCGCAGTGACCGGCCCCGCATTGCGCCGGGGACCCGAGCCCCGCCCGGCCCCGCGGGGCCCCGCCCTCCGCCCCGCGGTCCCGACAGCGCCTCGACCCTTCCCGCAGCCACCGCCCGCGGGCCTCCGCCGCCGTCCCTCCGGGAGGAGTGGGATGAAGCCCTGAGGCGAGACGGCGGTGCCGCAGGGCGGGGAGGGCACCGGCAGCTCCGCCTCGTCTCAGGCGGCGGCAGGGACGACGCGGCAGGCGCGCAGCCCCACGGCGCTCAGGGGCAGGGATCGCGTCCGTCTCGCNCGCTCCGAGACCGCACCGGGACCACCCCGAGCTCTGCACCGAGCACCGGGCACCGCACCGGGACCGCAGCAGGCACCGGGATCACCCTGAGCACCCCGAACCGCCCCGGGACCACCCCGGGCTCTGCTCCGAGACCGCGCCGGGACCACGCCGAGCACCTGGATCCGCACCGGGCCCGCCCCCGAGCCCGCCCCACCCTCAGGCTCTCCCGCTCCGCCCCGGGCCCCCGAACGGCCCGGGTGGAGCCGGCGCAGCCTCCGCTCCCGGGAGCCTGGTGCTCTCTCGAGCCGGACCTGCCGCACCCGGGCTGCCGGCCCGAGGCAGGTCGTGCCGGCACTGCGGCTGCCGGTGAGCTCCCGCCGGCGCTGGGTCTTAGTTCCTTCCGTCAAGATGGGCAGAGCGGTACAGCGACCAGCTCGGATGCTCAAAACCGTGAGCAGGGCTCAGACCTTTGAAAGAACAATTCGGGGGCGACGGGGTGTTGGTTTATAGTTTAGTTTAGAATTTAGTTACTTAAATACAGAAATCCACATAGATTTTTAAATACTTGGAGTTGAGCTGTTGTGATGCCCACAATAAAGCCATGCAAGACAGCAGTTCTAAAGACTCCAAGGCTTGGCAGTATCATTCACCTTCCTTATCTCTCCTCTATTGCTTGGCACTGAGCAGGTCCCTTCCTGGTGGTTCTTCTGTTCAATTAAAAGCAAGTGTAATGGTCTCCAGCAGTAAGTCATGGCATTTCCTGGATTCCAGATGCATGAGGTACAAGAACAACCTGAACTTAGCTAGCTACCAGTGAGCTGATGTGAGCTGTCCATGGCTGTACTGGCAGGCCGTGGTGTATTCAGGAGTTCTTACTCCCTGGGGTGACTAGAGACGCCCTAACTTTGCGCACAAGTCCTTGTTGCTCGCAGTTCTGGCCAGCAACAGCTCCAAAGCAGTTCGATGCAGACAGCCTTAAGCTGAGACAGAAGAGGTCTGGATTAGATATTAGAAAAATTGTTTTCACTGTCAGAGTGGCCAGGCATTGGAACAAGTTGTCCAGGGAAGTGATAGAGTCACCACCCCCAGAGATGTTCAAGAGGCATCTGGATATGGTTCTGAGTGATGTGGTTTAGGGGTTACAGTGGTAGTGCTGGGTGGATGGTTGGACTGGATGATCTTGAAGGTCTCTTCCAACCTTGGCGATCCTGTGATTCTATGTGCAAAAGCTGAGCAACCCCAAAGTATGGGACTTCTACAGGCTGAACAAGGGAGAGCCACCAAAAGTAGTTTCGGGTAGAAAAATCCATGTCTTTTCTGACAGAAAAGGAAAGACTACGCTATGCTGATGCAGGTGGGTGGAAAAGCAACCCACCTATTGTAAAATGACACAAGTCAGCAGTAATGTGCAGCGTTTCCTAAAACAGTGTCAGGTTCTGCCCCTGCAGTCCGCAGGATTTCCACAGGTGAGCTATAGTTTAGGAACTTGATGGGCAGATAAGTCAGCATCCTGCCCTCTTTCGTACCCACCAAGACTGCAGTTGAAACTACAGAAGGTTCAGAGAGTCGGCATTTTGGGGAGCATATGTGAATCTATAGTGTCACAGGACTCTGACAAAACATAGTCAGGAAATAAAACAACCACAGAAAGGGAGAAAAATACAAAATAATTATCTCTGCAGGCTGCAGCTGATGTTACTAGCTTATGGAGTTTTCTCAAATTAAGATCTTAAATCAAAAGGTGGTCTAGCTCTCAACAGATAAATTAGGAGATGATGCAATAGGTCTTTTTCACATTAAACTGTGGTGACACCACTGGCTATGAGCTTTATGAACTAAATCTTGTAAACAGGGAGAATTAGTGTATCGAAAGGGTTTAATTTATTTCTCTGTGTTGTAACCTGCATAGCAGCAATAATTTAGTTTTTAGAGGATTGCAATGAACAGGTAAATATGTGAATAAAGCAGTAAACTTGCAAATAAATGCCAATGTACTTTAAATTCTATCATGAAAGTAGGATTGTAGATCATGGAGGGAAAACAGGACAACAAAACACGAAGATGAAAGATTTTCAGATTATTTTCATACCAGCTGATAGAAGTACCTTCTGTTTTCAGGTGATTCAGTCTTAGTACTTGCTGCTTATTTTTGACATGGTAGCTTTCCAGAGCTGCAGCTTTTCACTGCAGTGCAGAGATGCTCTTCCAGCTGGCTTTCTGCCAAGGAGAAATGAAACAGGAGACATGCAAACTGGAGTGAAAGCTTAAAAAGTATATCCAAACACAGAGACTAGAAGTTCTGGGGAAGACTTTACAATTAAAACACTAATTCTGGTGATGTGATCCATTTGTACTCTTCTACTGTACCATCAATTCATAGAACGATGGTATTTCTGTTGCTTTCTAATGTGAATCGTAGATGTCTGTGGTCATGCTAGAATTGCAGTAGAAAAGGCTTGAGTCCTAGTGGGTGTGCACTGCATGAGACAGTGAAATGAGGGATTTCCAGCTTACTAAATTCCTCCTTTTCCCTATAAATTCACACTCCAGAACCATATAATAGACCTGTATGGCAATTACGGTGTAAGCTTCTGCTTTCATGCACTGCAGCAGTAGCTGGCACCCCCATGAAAATCAAAAGCTGACTGGGCTGAATGCAGATATTAGAGGTCCTGACAAACATCACAGAAGGAGAGTGGCAAAAGCAGACTAAAGGATTACCTCATACTGAAGGACAACAAGTCACAGGTAAATGACCTTTACAAACATGGATTTAGACAGTAGGATCAGAATAGCGTAAAAAGGATTTTCATAATATCGTTAGAAGAACAATCTACACTATCTCAGTTCCTCAGTCCTTTAGCCTGGAATGATTACTTCCTGTCCTTCCCAGCTAAAAATTTCCAAATGAATAAAAGTACTTCAGGGAATCAGAGACCTGTGACAGTACCCAAGTGAGGATAATGCCTTTAATGGTGGTGAAATATGGTATCATTTTGGCTGTGGCATTTCTAAGAAGCAGAGAAAAATAGGTGGCTGCCTAAAGGGACTTTGTTCAGGCCTTGATCTCTCCTGTGGTGAACACAGCCATTCTTATGTGGAGCAGAAGAACCCAGCATTGATAATGCTTTTATGTACAGATGGAGTCTTATGGTTGTTTATACTGATGCTCCCAGGATGTACTATAAGATAGAGAAACAGAGAGAGGGCTAAGCCTTTCCGTTTGACCAAACCACATTTTTGCTTCTATTTAACTCCATGGGTGATTTTATCAGAGTAGTACTCCTATTGCTCCCATTTTTGTCTTACAGAAGGTGTGGCAAGGTACTATCTCCTGTGCAATTTGGAACAAAGCTCTGATCAAGGCTGGGATATAACGGCCTATGAAATTATCAGGTATATTCATTGTGTCAAGTGACGCAGAGCTTTGGACTTAAAAGGCATGTTTATCAGACTTTGAAAGGTACTAATTCGTACTTTTATGGCAGTCCTTCTTTGAAGCCGAGGTGATTTTTAATCAATTAAATACAAACTGGCCAGAATCCATACCTCTTTGTTTCATCTTTCCACATAACTAAAACCAGTCAAAATAATATAGCTGAAATGGTCAGACAAATATAAAAAATTGAACATTACTGAGATTTTTTTGCAGACTAAACTGTGTAGGTTGCCAGAAGCCATACTGAGCAGTCCAAAGAAATGATAATGCCTCACTTACCACCATAATTGTGCATATGTCTTTCACAACTTCTCCCACTCAGTAAAGTCAAGCAGCGACTTCAACACTTCTCCAGAAAAAGGTGCAAACTGCATGATCCCAGCTTGTAGTGAAATAGCTTAGTTGCAGTATTTCGTGGTGCATTTTGTGCGATTGAATAGGTTGCTAATGTTCAGAGAAAGTGATATGCAAGTAAGTAAAGCGGACGCTTGAGAAGTTAATTTGGTCTGGCAACCACAGCCCCGTCCGGCATGATCGAATATTTGACCTTTCTCGTTGTGGCATTCATACGGTGAACACTTTCGTGTGGTCAGCCTTCGACAAATTCAGGACGTAGGTGCCTTGCGTTACAGTAAGAGCCTTCGCCTGAGGGAGCAGGAGCACGCCAGGGACGGTGCGGAGGGCGGGCGGGTCCCGCCGGCGGCGCCCTCCTCATGTCAGCGGGGCAGGCTCCGTCTTGCTCGCCGGCCCGGACCAGCTAAAGCGAGCGGGCCGGGCCGCCGCCCTCTTCATCGCCCGCCTTCGCTTTCTCCGCGGAGTGCCTCAGGGAGAGCAGGGCAGCCCCGCGGCGGGGCCCGGGAGCGCTGGGGCGCCGCAGGCCCCGTCTGGGCAGCCCTGGCTGCGACGACTCCGGGAGACGTCGGGGCCGCGGCCGCTGCGCTCGGGGCGCCCCGGCGGAGCCGGACGGGACGTTCAGAGGAGCTCCGCGCCGTGACCGGCGCAGTCCGGGAGCGAGTGCGGAGGGCGGCGGTCGCTTCAGCTCCCCCCGGCGACTTGGGTGTTGTACCGGCGGCTCGTGGTGACTCGCCGTCAGTAGCAGCCGGGCCTCTGAGAGGCCAGCGAGAGCGGTGAATGCCAGGCACTGTTTGTTCCCAAAGCCATGGCGCAGAGGATAGTCCGTACGGAAATTGGCCAGGTAGTTTTTAGATGCGTCTGCATCATAATAATTGTAATACACAGTACAAAACTTAAACCTAGTTTTCCAAAGACAAGTAGCATCCTTACTCTCTTAGTACGCTTAGATATCTTGTTGGGTGTCTTAGTTTGTTGTAACTAATTCCCATTTGAAATCAGGATCTGGAATTTGGTCCTTTTTCTAGGAATAATGTCCAGTTTTGAAGATAGGGCTTGGGGCTGCACTGAGACATGGAATGCAAGGAAGATTCAGAGTGCAAGAAATGAGAATGAGGAATAGCAGTCCTGTATCTCGGTTTCCCTAGTTAGTGGTCTGCATTGGAAAGGAGTATTTGGACGAAAATAAACTATGGTGTCAGCTCGCTATTGCAAATTCTGTAAGATGCAAGAAATTTGGAAAAACCCTCCAAATATGAAAAATCAGACAGCCACCATACCTTCATTCACTGAAAGTCTGGTGTTGGACATATTTTGTTTGAAGGAAAAGGAAGCAAAAATTCATTTTGCTCTTTTATTCTCTCTTAGACAAAGGTAGTCATGCCCTGTGTGTAGTTTATGATTAGATTCAGAAAAAAGGCAATCTGCCAGCTGAGGAGAAATGCTTATATGAAGACATGTATATTATAAAGAAAGCAGGGTGTTTCTTTTCATAGCATAATAAAGCTGGGAAAAGTGAGGTTACATTAACACAAAAAATGGGCAGTCACCTTTAAAACACACACGGATTTGGCATTTACAAATTTGACTACCTGGACTGAGCTCTCAATTTTGTCCTATTCTGGTTCATGTGAAAGTATTGAATTGCAAAAAATCAAGACTGGAAGATTCTGGAGATAATCTAGTCCAACTTCCTGTTTCAGACCAAGATCAGCTATTATGCATTTGTTACTACTTAAAAAAAAAAATCTTAAATGTTAGAAATGGCATAATTTTTAGAACTTCTTTAGCCTTACTTTTAAAATATTTTTTCTTATTTCTTTTTTGTCTTTAATTTCCACCTACTTGCAGTTCATGAAAACAAATTCAGTTGTTCTCTAAACTGTGAATATTATTGAGAAACAATTATTTGCCATCAACTTTTTTTCTATCTGAAGAATATTATAATAGCCAAATCCTTTGCCATCTTCTCACTAGATGCAGGGCTTACCTTAGGCTGTGCCAGCATAGAGCACAAGAATTACTTCATGCATCTAAGGTATGCATACTATACACAAGTAAAATGCTTACTGTTTGCCCCTTTTTCTGTGGTAGCATGACACTGAGTGAGTTTGTGAGGCGCTATGGCTCCCATTGCTCTATTTCGCAGAAATACCATACAGTCCAGCAGCCCTCTCCTGAATTTGTGCAGCCAGTTATTTAATTTTTTATGATATTGTTCTTACCTGCACTGTACTTTGTCCATTTTTCAGATCATTTTAAAAAAACTTTCTTCTACTAGTTCTAGTCCCTCTCAATTTCAGATTGCTTGTGGATTAATAAGTGTACTTATTTTGTGACCAAAGTGATTAAAGAAAACGGTGGACTAGGAACAGCACACTGACGTTTGAACCCTCACTCAAATGTACTTGTTTTGAACTGACGATTATTACTTCCTGAGGATGAATACCAAACAAGTTTTTTACTTATCTTATTGGAACTTCATCACAGCTATGCTTCCCTAGTTTGCTTATGAGAATCCCATATAGATACTGTTAAAAGTCTTACTATAGTAAAGTTGTTATACTGCCGCTTCTGTCCTGTTGCTCTGACACAAGGTATCAGATCGATGTCATGCACCTTGTCTTTAGAGATCAATGTCGGCTGTTAACTCTTCTCCTTCTTGTCTTCTGCATACAAACCTAATTTGTCTGAGGATTTGTTATCAAAGTTTTCAAGAATTTGAGGGGAATTTTGAGAAAGAGTGACTGGCACGTTTGCCATTTCTAGTCTTCATTATCCTCTTTGTATTTTGTAAGGTAACTGTTAATGCTTCTAAGAAAACATTTCAATAATACAGCTTAATATAGACCAAAGGAGCATCTTCTGGGGTTTAAACAACCAGCCACTAAAGCATCCCTCCTGTATAGCAATTGCAGATATTTGTAGCCTGTTTAATGTTCTTAACATGCATGTGCAAACTTGAATTTCACATTACACACAAAATTTGTAACATACTTATATTTACAGTGTTTGACTATGTACACCTTTTATCTATAACGTTGCATAATAACAGTTTCTTCCAGGCCAGGTACCATTTTTTTTGGGTTCTGTGGTTTTGGTTCTACAACAGATTTTTAAATAAAATATACAGAATTCTCATCTGTAAAACACAGAGAGGTGCAGAAATAAAAAAGAGAACTCGCAAAAGTAGATTTAAATCAGGCTATTCAAACTCACTATTTTTTGGGCAAGAAGGTGAATGCTGGAAAGACAACAATACTGTCACAATTATGCGCAAGGTTTCTTCGATAACCGTTTAGTCATATAAACACAGGGAAATTAATCGGATTTCACTCTCCTGTGATATCCGAGGGTGGCTATCTGGGGTACGCGGTGCTCGGTCCGTGCCAGAGCCTGAGCACGGGGCCGTTTTGTACCTCTGATGAAAAGGAGATCGGGAGGGCACCGCGCGGACGCCTCCCGGCCCGAACCCGGCGCCCGGCCCGAACCTCCGCCGCCCTCTGGCCCGGCATGTGCGCCAGGTGGGAGGTCGCTGCGTTCGCCCCCGAGCGAGCTCCGCCGGCTCGGGCGGGACGGAAGACACGAGGCTCTTTGTCTCTCCTGGGCTCTCGCGGAGACGCCGAGCGGGCGGCGCAGCTCCGAGCCCGGCGCCGTTCCCGCTGCAGGGGCGGTGCCGGTGCCGGTGCCGGTGCCGGTGCCCACACGCACCTCACACGCCCCCGCCGCGTCTCCCCGGTAACAGCGCGGGGCGGACGGGTCGCGCGCGCCAATCGGCGCGCGGCAAGATGGCGGCGGNTGGTGAGCGCCCGGCGTGGTGGCAGCACCGCCCGGCCTTGCCCGGCCCGGCTCTGACGCGGCCCCCGCTTCTGTCTTGCAGGACATCGTCTGCGGTCCTGCCGGCAGCCGGGCGCCCGCGGGTGGCGGGGAGCCCCGGGAGCGACTCGCGGGTAAGGGCGGGGCGCGGGGGCACGGC
>VZTD01004789.1:298377-339781 GCA_013397725.1 Rhagologus leucostigma | reverse complement strand
TACCGCGGTCGCGCTGACGGCGCTGTGCTTGCAGGGCCCATGGAGACCCCGGCCCGCCCGAGCGCCTCTGGACCGCGGGGCTGCGTCGCGGAGGAGGCTCCACCGCCCGACGGGGAGAGCAGGTACGTGGGGTGGACCGGGCCGCGGGAGCCGCCATCCGGAGGCTCTCGACCGCCGCCTCTCCGGCCTGCTGAAATCTCTCTCGTGCTGAGACAGGCCGAGAAGGCGGGCTCGGTGCTGTAGCGGCCGCGCTCGGTCCTGGCCGGGACGTGCGGTGCGGTGGGCTTGGAGCGCCTGGTCGGTGCCAAGTGACCCCTCGGAACACGAGCCGCGGGAAGGCGGCCTGCAGGAACCCCTGCGCGACGTTAGCGAGTCTCTCTGTTGCAGTGCCCTTGGAAAGGCCGGCGAACGAAGTGAAGGTGATGTTGAGGACTGTGCTTCTTCGCCGTGTATAGAAGGTATCTTCCCCATTTCAGGTCGGTTTTTTGGGTTTTGAATCAGATTCACCTTCTGTGCGGTTTTCCAGTTGAGCTGACTCACTTGTCTCACCAGGGGTAATTGTGGCGCTAGTAACAGGTCAGAAATTGGCATCCTTTTCTGGAAGTTGATTTGTATGCTTTGGTGTTTGAAAAAAAAAAGGGGGTTGATTTATTATTATTGTTAGAATGGATCTTCGAGACTCAGGGTGGTTTAGAAGAGGCAGAGATGCATTGTGATCGTTAGGAAATGGAGCCTTATTATGAACTGGCATAATGGTTGTCGTCATCAGAGGATTTTCAGACACAGGCTGTGTATTATCAAGATTATTTTCTCATCATGGAGTGAAAGTCTGCTGTGCTTCCTAATGGCATTACATAAGCCCTTGCTGATTAATACTGATTTCTGAGTTAATGGCCACTGTCCCTCTTCTGTTACTGTATTTTAATTAGTACAGCTGAGATCAGAGTCTGTTAGTTTATTCAAAGTTTCAGCAATAGCCTAAATACTTTGCATGTTAGAGGGTGTATCTTTTGCCCTTGTAAAAGTGATAGATGGCTCTTGACATTTTTTTTGGTATCTGTATTTGTAATGGATGTCTGGTGTTAGATACAGGCATGTCACAGCTGCAGTTTGGAGTTCTAGAGCTCTCACAGAGCCAGGACTTTGAGAGCGACTTCGTGCCCAATGAGGGAGATGCTAGGCATCAGCTTCACTCTGGACCTGCTGTCCTTTCTTCCAGACTTGTGAAGAACGAGTCTAAATACGGTAAGTGAAAATGATCATAGGTGTCCTTTTCTTGCTCTGTAGATTCTACCTGGTTTCTTTAAATTATAAATGTTATGTTTGTTTGACAGGAAATACAGTATTAGTAGTTTTCAAAAATGAGTTCACGGCTCAGTGGTAGTTGCAAGGAATTTTGCCCCCTCTTTCCTTAGGGCTAATTCATTTGTTTTCCTGTACCTGTCCAAGTTCAGTCATTGATTCTTTCACTTCTCTTTCCTAATTTGTTTTCAGAATATTTAGACAATGTGATATTAAATTTCCTCCCTGATAAAAACTTCATCGTGTCTTTTTTTTTTTCTTATTATCATAGATAGTTCAAGATTATTTTGTTTTCATGTAAGGCTTGCTGTGGTATTTGTGTAAATTACAGAACTACATTTTCTTATTTGTATATTAATCCGGGTGACATGAGTAACAAATATTTTTATTTTATCTCTCTCTTCCTAGAACTGCGTGGGGACAACACGGAAACTGACTCCAGCACAGAAGCACATACTGCTTTAGAAAGCCAGGCAGAGAAGTCTGGAGGGTAAACCAGTCTGTCTTCTTTATAGGTCTCTTGTGGACGTTCTGTAAACTGATTTGTGTCTTTTCTTACTAGATTTTTAGATGTGGGAGAGGGTTCAAGGCAAAAGAGAAAGGTAAAGGGAAAGATGAAGTACTGCTGAGACCTTTTTGCAGCAGTGCTGACTAAGGAGTGCTCTCAGCATTCCTTGGTGGGAAAAGATGTGATGTCAAACTCCTGAACACAAAGATATCAATAGGTTTGTTTTTAAGGGCAAGTTCACTGCATAATAAAATATGCCAGTAATTTTCTTGAAGAGGTATGACTGGAATATACTAGAAGTGATAATTCATTTTAAGTCACAGAAGTTATCTTGAAATAACGTAATCACTGCAGCATGGGCTTTGGCTGCACAGGAGAAATCTGGAGGTTAAGTGTTGGGTATTCTAGGATGCTTTTGAGTGTTTGCTATTGTAAGCTTTATGGTTTTAATTGTTTTAATTTAAGCATGAAACTTCAGTTTGTTGAATAGTATTTATTCTATCTGGCGTAAAATTTATGTAATGTTTAGCTCATCTTGTATTACTGTATTCTGCCACAAAATAACATTAAAGGGGTGAAAAGAAATTCCTAGAATCTGCATTGAATAGAAGTCAGTAGAACAATCTGTGTTCTATTTAAGCATCAATTAGATTGGTAGAAAATGTAAAAAACAATTCTGAAAGTGTAACTTATCAAGAATGAGCATGTTACTTTGTCAAGAGAAGTTGGTCCTCCTTTTCTCCTTTTTTTTTCGTATGTTATACATGAGTGAATACCTTCCATCTGTTACTGATAGATTTTCTTTGCAATGTTGTAGTCTTACTTCATGCTTTGAATTTCTCAGGTTAATGACTATGTTTTGCATTTCCAGAACTCTGCAGGAAACAGAAGAGCATACTGGAAAGAAAACGCCTGTCAGTGACCCCAGTAAAACTGAGGAATCCCTTGGTTCTGGTCATGAGGAGTCAGATATCTTGTCAACTCAGGAAGAGATGTTTCCTGAGAATCATGCAACAGGTAACAGTAAGCAGAGCCAGAATGTCCATCCCAGACATAGTTATAAACATCATACCTGCTTGATCTTTATAGATATGTAGTGTTTTAGGGTGTAGAGTGCCGTGAGTATTTTTCATGTAAGTTCTGCTAAAATTGAAAACACTGTGGAAATAAAAGGCCACAGCCTCATTCACTATAGTATGGAACAATGTCTAAATATCACTTCCTGTTAGAACAGTTACTGGCTTGTGAAATACTTTTAATTTCCTTTCTTTCTGTGCCCCTTGAAGAGAAAAACCAAAACCTGACTTTTACCCTCTTCTGAAACTAATGATGCTCACCCTTTGTAGTGACACACCATGTAAAGTGTGGATAAGTAGTGTAGGCAAACTTGTGCCGAGTGGTGTCTATACCAGTCTGATCTTGTGAATGAACCTTCTGTATCCGGAAGATTCAAGAACAACCTTCTCACACTACGTCAGTGGTCAGTGCAAGGTGTCTTTTCTTAGAAGAACCTTGCCTATATTTGCATTCTAGTGCTGGATCAGATGTGCTGATATTGGAACCATTGGGGATTTTTTAAAAATTCCCAGGTAGGAAGACTTGTACAGTCTAAAATCTGTTCAAATTTTTCTTTTTTGTCTGAACTATTTTGTGCTCACGTTTCACATTCTGAACTTTCATGTGCAGTCCTTCACCAGCTCTGAAAATCAGCTTGTTGTTGCCTATCTGAGAAGGAGCTGTGCAATAGCATGAGTTTAATTCCTCGTAGTTTTCTGATCACTGTGGTTATTGACCGTATTTCTATCTTTATTTCCTTCTGTTCAAAGCAACTGCAGGGAGTGGCTGTCCAGTATCCAGGGTGGAAGAGGGAAGTTCTCTGGCGTGCACCCCTGCCCGCAGTCTACAAGTCCTGCAGCTCTCTGGACAGGCATTCCTTGTACAGGAGGGTCATTCCATGTAAGCAAAAAATCCCCAAACTATTTCAAGAACTTCATTGCAGTAGTGCCTTCCCCTTATTCTCTTCATTATTCAAGGACTTGTGCTTGATTTTAAGCGATTAGTGTTTTAATTTTGCACTATGAGAGGAGCATGGCCTTATTTTGCAATAAAATGAACTAATGGTGGCCATGTGATCCATGACTGTGGCTGGTCTCTTACTGGCGAACACCTGACACTCGCCTTTCATGAGAAGAGTCGTATTGTGACAAGCTGGAGCTTGATAGGGGGAGAACTTAATGCATTTTTTAGTGAGGTGTGGTTTTCATTTCCATGTTTCCTTTTGGTCTGCAGTGTCTCTTCAGGCCTCGTTATTCCTCCTCCTGTTTCCTTTGGACCCAATGCCCTTGTCCCCAGCAGTCCTACTGAACAGGAGCAAGCAAAAGGTAACATTTTTCTGCATATTGTCTGTGGTTGTGTTTTGGTGCGCTAGTTTAGTCAGAGCTTGCAGTCTTTTCAAAACCTGTTAAAATTATATTTGAAGAGTAAAGCAGGACTGAGAACATTGAAGGGGTAGATGAAGGGAGATCTCTGTTTGTGACTGTTGTTTATAATTCTCTATATTCTCTATCTCCTATTGATATTTCCTGCATAGTTATCATAATAAAATTAGTACCATTGACTAGTCCCCCTTCACTTGAAAGATGGGAAATGCTTTGTATGGCATACAGATTGCTGCTGGCAATTATCTTCCTTCTTTAGGGACAAGCCATTCTTGCTACAGGCAGATACCTGTATTAAGTCTATACTGTTAGGGCAGTGGGAAGGACAGGTAAGAATTACATCATGTAAGTTATTTTACCTTAATATAGACAACTTGCACAATATTTGTAAAACCTTTCATATGCTATAAGTGTGTATCCTAGAATGTCATGCCTAAAGAGGAATTATTCGATATGATACCTTGGTTGTTAAATATTTTCTCTAAGCACCCATTTACCATCAGGGATAAGATATCCATCCGTGCAGACTTTTAGTATGATACAAAATCAACTATTCCTTTCTGTGAGATTCCTGTCACAGAATGTGAAATACCGTTAGAACAGATATTTTGTTAGCTGGGGTCTGAATTTAGTTGCATTTTAATTAAGATAGCAAAAGGATAAGAAATACCTCAGAAAAATGCTTTTTCATAAATTTCAGACACTTTTTTCTAATTGTAGAAGTTCCAGACCTGTAGCAAAATAGTCACACGAATTTGTAATGAAACACTTGCTTCTCCCTTTGAAAGTAAGAATACGGATGTTTTTGTTGATCTTTTTTTTCCCCTACAAAAAGAATGCCCCTGGAGACAAGATTTTACAAAATCTTGAGTACACGACTGAAGACAAATCCTTTAATAGAATGTTGGAAACTTAGGTATAACACAAGGATTTAGTACTAATATTTTTTCTGCTCTTTCAAACCAGATGAACAGATGGACATATCTATCCCTGCAGAAGGAAGAGAACTGATGCAAAAGCAGAGAGGAGATACGCAGGTGGAGATGGCCCTCCCTTGTATCCCTCCGAGACCTCTTGTCCAGCCACAGGCTTCAACTCCAGTGTCTCAGAGTGCCCCGGCCTTCTTTCCTGGATCTTTACCTATACCATCACAACCAGAGTTCTCTCATGTAAGGGTTCATGTATATAAACCTTTTCTGAGGTTTTTATATGGCTGATGCAGAAGATGCGTTTGAGTCAACCTCTGTTCTTTTGTGTTGAGCTTCCCTACTAAGGTGGTTCTCATGAACCTCCCTGTTCCCACCAGTTGCAGTTACATATTAGTCATACTGTGTGGCAGTTTTTCCTGCAGAGAAAATGCAGAACAGCTTAAGAGGGCAAAGCGAATTACAGAACATAGAAGCTGTTGTCTTAGAGTGTGCTGCCTTCTTATGCTGAACTGGGCATCCTGCACCTCAAACTGCATCATAAAGTAGTCTTTTATCAGGCAAGACCTTGGCATCATTTGTCATGGAGAAAGGGAAGCTGTTCCGTAATAAAGCATTTGTATTCTCCTACAAGGCTAGAATTTATTTAGTGCATTTTTCAAGTTGTTTATTCTTGCTATCTGTTGTTTCCTTTGTGCATTTTGATTCTGGAAATTATAACTGTTCAAGAGGATTTAACAGACAGTTTGTGAGTTTATACCTTAATATTGTGAATTTCATGAACTTGCTAGAAGCTTCACTAGTTGAAGCAGTGCTTCTCCTTAGCTGAAAGCAGCATTCGTGTTAATATAATAGATATCACAGGGAATCTTTCCAGAACCCTTGGTTGTTCGAGTAAAAATAGCTACTAGTTTGCCATATTTGCCCTATATTTTGTGATTTGGTAGTGAAAGGTACCAAGGATTGTTTGCCACAGACGTCCTAAATAGTAATGTGTGGTGATAATTTTTCTCAGCAAGAACAGGTCAATCATGGCTCATATAAATGTGTGGAAAAAAGTTTTGGATGTTTATTTGGTTGATTTTATTTTCATTGGTTGTCTTTTTAATCTGTAGTTTTGTCCTAAACTTGCTCTGCTCCATAATCCAGTGTAATGTTTTAGGAATAATAAACAAACAGTCCTACTTGGGATGCCCTAATACTCCACGTCCCACTTTTTTCATTTTAGGATATCTTTGTTCCAACTCAGAGTCCAGAGAAGAAGCACAAAGGAGAAGAGAAAGCTGCTGCTTTAACCCCTCTATGCTTACCGGGAGATCTCTCTGGATCCACAGATGCTTTGTCGAAGATGTCTACAGATGACTCTGTGTCACAGCCTCCTGAGTCCTGTAAACTGATGCTTTCTGCAAGTGCATGTAGCCAGCCCACGAATACAGATGTCAGTTCAGGCTCTCTGAACACAGGCCAAGACAGTGAGACCACACAGGTAGAGAGGATTTCTGAATGCAAGGCCTCAGACTCGAGACTCTGTTCTGTAAAGAATGAAAAAATAGAACTGAAAGTGAATGCAGGTGATCAAGCACCCTCTGAAAACTGTGAAAAAACAAAGGAGGATGTAGAGACTACAGAAGTGCCTGTAGGACAGTTTGTTAGTGCAGGTGTTGCAGGAGATGGGCCATTAGCTCCTATAGTTCATCAAGAGATCGAATGCGTTTCTGGAAGTCAGGCTTCTGCAGATCAGTCTGGTCTGCCTGAGATTTTGTCCTATGCTCAAGGAACTTTTAAACCTGAGGCAGTTCCTGAGACTCAGTTTGAAGAACAAGAAGAACTGCAAGTAAAAGAGAAGCAAATAAAGGAAGATAGATCTCTTGTTAATATAACGCTTTCTCATAGGTTTATTCTTGAAAGGGAAGGACAGTGTCATGAAGATACAGACGTGAAATTTGCTGATTCTTGTAAAAATAGCAAAAATGTAGCCCAGGAGTTAGAAAAGATTGGACCAGAATGTCAGGGAAAAGAAGCTTTGAAAGGTTGTACTTTTGACACTGGGGAGGCAAAGAACATGGATAAACTGTCCTTTAAGGCTGTTGCAGAAAATACAGCAAAGCTCAATGAAGTTTTAGCTAAGCCTTCTGCAGAGGAGTTGCTGGAGCAGCACAACAATTTGTTTCCAAAGTTAAAGAGTGATGTTCAATCGGAAGTGGCACTGTGTGACAAAAACCATCCGGGTTGTTCAGAATTGGGACAGGTAATGGTAATAAGCAATCAGCCGTCACTTCAAGAGAGAGGGGTTGAAACACAAGTGATTCAGCACGAGAATGAGGTGCCAAAGAATATGGAGGATACTGTTATGGAAAGGAATCTGGAGCAAGAAGAGCAGATGGAGCCACAGGAGAAGGCAACTCCTAAATCTCCCAGTCCTTCCAGTGGTAAGTGAATTTAGGTTAGTAGTTCACAGGTGTATATTTTGAATAGTGTCAAGGACAGCTGTACACAATCCTAAGTGTTTTCAGGGAGCACTGATATTGGATGCAAGTTGAGCAGTCTCTCTTAAGAGCAGCACTACACCTTACTATGTTATATGCAGAGCATGACTTTGCTGTTTTCCCCTGTGGTGTAATTCTTGTTCCTGACTCTCACTACTTTATGGTAGAAAGGCAGCTTCAAGCAGGGCAGCTTGAAGAACTTAAAATGTTGTGACCTTGGCAATGTTCAGGGATTTTTGTGACTTCTCCCCCACTCAAGAAACAACAACAGCAGGGTCCTTGAAAGGAATAGGGTGTGTGGTAGTCAGTATTTTCCGTCTTGTAGGTCTCTTTATTTTCTTTTTCCTTTTTTTCATTCTCAGATGAGAATTTTCTTTGTGGGGGTGTACAGAGCAACTTTGAGCTAGAGGCTAATACAGCAAATTTCTTCTTGAGATTATTTTAAAGTAGAATGGTTTTTCACTTGCATGCAAGCTGTGGCTCAGCAGGTATTGTTATGACTTGTTGAAATCATTTAACATGCTATATGTCATTATACAAGATGTGGGATACTATACCTGTGTTTTGTGGAGCTTTTGCCTCTTAGCTGGCTTCATTTCAAAACACAGTTCTCTAGTCCTTAAATGAGAATGAATGAAGGAACTTGATTTTAGTGTCAGAAAATGTATTTCCCCTCTATGAAGTCTGTTAGGAAAAGCGAAAGACTGTAGGACCCCAAATGTTATTTAATGTTAAGTTGAATGATAAAGTTTTTCCTAATATATTCTTAATTTCCTTTAATTGAAAGAAGAAAAAATAGCTTTACTGTATAGAAAATAATGCTTTGAGGAGATCTAGTCAAAATACCGGTCAAGAAGTTCAAAGGTATTCTGACTTCATTGCATTTTGTGATCTAAGATGAACTTTCCTGTGAACAAGCCCACGGCCTTTGGGACTGCATGTTTTTTAAGACAATTTGGCATAGTCAGGAGAACAGTACTGGTCTTGGAACTTAACAGTATGAGTTTTATTAAATACAACAGTAAGTTTGGCAGTACACTGCTGAATCAATGATAAAGATAGATAGCTGTGGTTACATTACAGGGTTAAATGTCAGGTTCCACTTCAGTATGGTCTTTCACAATATTCATCATCCAAAACTTCCTTTTTAAGAAAGGGTGAACAGAATTGTGTTTGACTTCAGATAGTATTTCCCTTCTTATACTGTACTTGAAATGTTTTGGGTTTTTTTAGACAAATCTAAATGCAATTTAAACGCATCACAGCTGGCTGGGTTTACTTTTGAAAGAGAACTATAAGCCATTATTTAAAGAAAAAGAATTCAAAAATTAATGCTTGGTTGTGTTTTATGCATTTGTATTACGCTGAAGGGCTGACTGGTGTTAGGAGGGAGTTCAGGCTTTTGAGATATTCTACCTAATTGCCTTCAGACTCATGAAGCATGGTGGAAAAGTATGTAGAGTGATATTTACTCTCCTACCATCACTCAGTCTTTAAGGTATGAAGAGCTGTAGAGCGTCCCTCTACTCTTAAAGCAGCTTTGTTATCATAATAATTATTTTCATAATAAATATTTTAGGAGTCTAATCCCTTATCAACAAATTATGAAGCATAAATCAGTAAGCACAAACTTTGGGTGAGGGCTTGCCAGGGGTACCTTCATCCAGGTCACTGACGAGTAAGTTGAGGCTGGACCCTGTAGTGACCCCTAGGGACACCACTAACTACAGACCTCCAACTAGATTCTGCATCACTGATCACAGTCCTCTGAGCTCTGCCATTCAGCCAGTTCTCAATCCACCTTGCTGTCCGTTCATCCAAACCACACTTCCCGGGCTTACCTATGAGGATGTTTCAGGAGACAGTGTCAAAAATCGTGCTGGAGTTGGTGTAGACATCATGCACTGCTCTCATCTATCCAGCTAGTCATTCCATCACTGAAGGCAATCTGGTCAAGCATGATTGGTCAAGCATGATTGCCATTGATCAATCCGTGCTGACTGCTCCTGATAACCTTCTCCTCCATGTGCTTAATGATGACACCCAGGATGAGTTGTTCCATCATCTTTCCGTGGATGGAGGTGTAACGGTGGCTTGTAGTTCACCGGGTCCTCCTTTCTGCCCTTTTTGAAGACTGGAGTGACACTGGCGTTCTTTCAGTCCTCAGGCACCTCTCCTGTTCTCCATGACCTTTCAAAGATGAGGGAGTGTGGCTTAGCAGTAACATCTGCTAGCTCCCTTAGCACTTACGGGTGCATCCTGTCAGGGCCCATATATTTGTAGGTGTCAAATTTGTTTAAATGATCTCTAACTTGATCCTCCTCGACCGAGGGAAAGCCTTCCTTTATACTTTCTCTCTTACCTCCAGGATCTGGGTTTCTGGGGCACTGGCCTTAGTAGTAAAGACCGAAGCAAAGCAGGTATTCAGTAACTCCAGTTTTTCTGTATTCTTCATCATCACAGCACCCACTACATTCAGCAGCGGACCCACATTTTCCTTAGGCTTCCTTTGCTACTGATGTTCTTGAAGAAACCCTTCTTGTTGTCTTTGACATCCCTTGCCAGATTCAATTCCAAATGGACCTAAATCTGTTACTGGATGATGGTAATAAGACCATAAGAAAAGTTTATTACTTTTAATTAACTGTTTTCATTGATAGAACAGTTGAGGCAGTAATGTGAAAGCATTTAAACTTTGAGGTATTCACATTTTTTTCAGGTCTTGTGAAAGCTTGTTTGTATTCTCTCTCATGGTATCCCTTGGTATAGTAATTAGATTATGCGGTTGGTCATCACCTGTGCTGGTGATCATTTAATAAATTCTTTTGATCATTTATTACTAGCCTGCCAAATGTGAATTTATAGGTTAGAAGGGATTGTGGTTGCTAAATCAATCAGTATTCAGTGGAGTTGCTTAAGTTTTTAAATAAAGCACTTTTTGAATGGAGACATACTCTAGGCCATGATACAGCAGGCATTCATAAGCTGTTCATGAGGAGGGGTGGTTAGCTGTCCGATGTGTCAGTACCATTGTGCTAGAAGTTACCTACTGTGCTGGTTTGGCCAGAAGCTAGTAATATAGCCCCTGAGAGAAAACTGAGTTGCAACCACCCTTCCCCCCCACAGGGTTCGGGAAAAAAGGAAATTTTTTTCCTCGAAGGAAAGTGAAAGAGATAAAAACTATTTATTTTAACAAACACACAGGAAAAGGATAATGATGCTAAATAATGAATTAAAACCCTCGCTATAGAGAGAAACCTGGGAAGATTTCAGAGTCCTTCTGTAGGTGTGGTCTCTCTCCTCCTTGGAGCTGGTCGGTGAGGGCGTGGGCCCACCCCTGGGCCTCGGGGAGAAAATTCTCCTGATGTGTTCTGATGTTGTTGAAACAGTTCAGAAGAGAAGAAGGGAAAAAACCAAAGTCCCAGGAAACAAAGTTCAGCTCTCCGTCGCACGCCAAGAGGAAAAAAGAAAACCAGCTGGCTGAAGAAAAAGCAAGCAGGGTGCTCCCTTCGTGCCTTCCACAGTCAGACAACAACTGAGGAGTGTGTAATCTCTGTGTCCTTGAGAAGCTGCTTTGGAAAGTTTGTCTGGGTTTTTTTTCAAGCTCAGTTTAAAGGCACAGAGAAGGCACAATATTACTTTTTGGGCATAGAGCATGATAGGGGATACAAATGATAGAGTCACCTCAAGACACCTACCCACTGCAAAAATACACTGAAATTCTTGGGTTGGTCTTCAGGATGTTGCAGTTGCTCAACCATGTCTTTAAAGCTTGTGATAGCCAGAGAGGTGATGGTTTTCGGAGTTTTCAAACAGATGATACATAACTGCTGATTGGGTATTTTTCTATGAGAGGAATATGCAAATTATTTCCTTATGACATTGGAAGTTTGCAAATAAATGCATGGGATGAGGCAAAAGGAAAGAGCATTTTACTAGGTTTTTGATTTATTTTATTTGTTAAATCCTGAAAGATCTGCACGTAGTAAATCCACCAAGGCATGGTTTCCCTGATGGGATAGGCCACCTCAGCCATCATTCTGTGTAAGTTTTAGGTTATCAATTCAGGCAACATGTAGCTCTGCCAATTCATTTCTGTCCTAACCTTCATTTCTGTTTTTGATCTCACCTCTCTTTTCTGTGGAAAATCCTGAGCATCTCTGAAGCAAAGCTGCATTCTGTAGAAGTCCTAGTCATGTCAGGATATTTAGTCTCCCTTTTACCTAGCACCTGGAAACAGCTGCATGAATCTGACCGCAGTCCAGATTTTCACTGAGAGAGCTTTTCCACATAAAATGTGAGGAATATCAGTTAGAGCAGCTGTTCAGGGGGGTTTTGTACAGCACCAGTGTTATGCTTTTCCCTATTTCCACAGCATGGTGAACTTGTGCTTTTGATATTTGAACTAAAGTAGACCCTTGAAATTACTAATTCTTGTGCTCTATGTCTTTTAGGAACCCCATTTCATTTTACTTTGCCGAAGGAGGGAGATGTCATTCAGTCCTTAACTAGCATAACACCACCTCTTACTGGCCATCTCAAAATGGGACCCAGGAGACACAGCACACCAATTGGTGAGTTTGACCCGAATGGCTTTGTTCTGCAATGAAAGCCTGGAACCTTTTGATTCTTGGTGCAGGATCTAATAAGATAACTCAAACTTACCTTGGCAAAAAACATTGCTACATTCCCGTTCTATGGGGAGGGCTTATCCCTTCCCCACAGTTTCCTTGTCATGTTTTCTCAGTCTCTAGCGAAGGTGTTTGCTCCCTGAGTACAGGGTGGTATGGAGCATGTCTTCCTTGCACTCGCTGTGGTCCTGCATACCACTCCATTAAAGAATGTAAAAGAGCCTTCTGAGTAGCAAAAGAGCTTAGACTACAAGAAGATTGCTTCCAGTATTCATCATCTTTTATCAGGACTTTCTCTGCGAGGTTCACAAAACAGCACCCTGCAAGTGCTAGATGAAAGGAAGTCTGTGCTGCTTGGTTAGTAGTAAATTATTCTGTCACAAACTAAGGATAATACTGGGGCTACAGAATTTTCGTGCTTCAGATCTCTAGAAAGGAATTTCCACTACTGCAGCATTGCTAATAATGCATGCAGTGTCTTCAAACCAAAACTAGAACCTCATCTCTGGCAATGTGAATGACAGTAGCTACTTCTTGTTTCTTGTTTTTGTTTTTCTGTTTTCAGTGGATGATGCTTGCCCAGACAGCACTATAGCAACCAGTGATGTTACAACAGAGGGCACCATGGGGACCAACAATGTCACTGTGGAAAGTGCAGTGGTATCAGCAGATGTGTCAGAAGTGTGTGAGAAAGGAGAGTCTGGTGTGGTTCCTGAGTCGGATGCAAAACTTTCTCTGCAAATGAACCCTGTTACCCCTGTGAATGATGGGAGCGAGGAGTCCTTGCCGTTCAGCTTGGAAAGTAAGAGGATGAAACCTGAAATGTATGGGTCCTACTTGATCTCAGCCCTAACTCAAAACCTCTCTGTGGCATTCCCCAAGACAGTCTCTGAGTCCCTGTAATTTTTCTCATTTTTCTTTTTGGGCAGTGTCACTTAAATTTGTTTCTCTGTTTCTGCAATGCTCTAAGCAAGGATGAAGTGAGAGGAGAGGCCTCTGTTGTAAGGAAAGGTATTTCCAGCAGACTAAAAATTGCAATGTATAGTGGCAGTGGTACACAGGGACAGGAAGTAAAGTTTGATTGTGTTGGGAGGGAAAAGATTTATATATATATGTATGTATAGAAGAAAGTATAATCGTAGAATGGTTTGGGTTGGAAGGGACCTTAGAGATCATCTAGTCCCAACTCCCCCTGCCACGGGTAGAGACACCTTCCAGGTTGCTCCAAGCCCCATCCAGCCTGGCCTTGAACACTTCCAGAGTTGGGGCAGCCACAGCTTCTCCAGGCAGCATGTGAAAGTGCAGCACCACCCTTACAAGGAAGAATTTCTTCCTAACATCCAATCTAAATCTCTTGTCTTTTAATTTGAAACTGTTTCCCCTTGTCTTGTCACTATCTGCCCATAGAAAAACTCTCTCTCCTTTTTTTTTCATAAGCCCCCTTTTAAGTGCTGAAAGGCCACAGTGAGGTGTCCCTGGAACCTTCTCTTCTCCAGGCTGAACAACCCCAGCTTTCTCAGTCTCTGTAGGAGGGATGCTCCAGTCCTCTCATCATCTTTGTTGCTTCCTCTGGACCTGTCCATAATCTGGACAAAAAGAAGTTCGACAAGATTTTAATCAGAACAGTGACATTCAGTCTAATAGTCTAAAACTTGTAGAAACTTGGGTCTGTTCTGAGAAGTGGGATGGGGAAGCCTGGGCACCCTTTGTCCAGTGTTACTCAGACTCTCTTCACTGAGTGTATGGAGCTGAGAAAGTCAGAAGAGTCTTTTTGGATGATGACAAAATCATCCTTCCCTTCCTTCTTGTTTCAGAGCCTGCAGCCAGTGACAGGAAAGATGGGCCCGCTGCTGCTGAGGCTGCTGCCAGGTAACTGGGCTTCTTGCTGGGCAGACTTAATACAAAGGTCTGGATAGGTTCTTTTTCCACACATTATCAGCCACAGGGGAAAAAATATTAGAAAGAGACACAGAAGAAAGGAGCACTTTTACCACTAGACATGACATTAACTCTTTAGCTCTTGCAGCAGGTTTTAATTACATAGGCAGAGTGGGAACCCCACTTGTTTGTTCTTTATGAGCTCTGTGGTTCCTACTAATGTCAGCATTTTGCTCCGTCTGATTGTAGTCAAAGCCAGAAATTCATGTCTTGTGCAGTCCAGAATGCAAGTCTGCCTTATCCATCTCTTAAATTTCAAATATATGGGTTTCTGCTTTCTTTTGTGGTGCAATTTTCTGCAAAGAATCTCTGAGAAGTTCTGAAAGAGAATTGTCTTTTTGGTATAAAGCTGATAGAAACATAATCAGTTCATGGTTATGAAATCACAGGTTCACATGTTGACCAAAACACTGAGTTATTCCCTTGGTCTTTTGTATGTATCTATTTTACCTCACATTTAATGTCTAACATTGCTTGATTTTAGCTTGCAGGAAGTAATTTTTCTAAGTACTAATAGGAATCTGAGTAGGAAGACAGTGACCTGTAGTCATCCGAGTGAAGCACAGTGGTTCGAAGTAGTGAGAAAATTTAGGAATAAACTCAGTATCTCTTATTACGGGATTGCATGCTAGATGGTAAGCATGCCTCAGTGCTGAGGGTGAGTGATAGTCATTTCTCACTGGTTGAGGATGGGTTGCCTTTGTAGGTATGAGATGAATATGAACTCCCAGGGTCTGCTTTATGACTGTCATTCCCAGTATTTTTGTGGTGTCATGACATTCCTGAGAAGTAAGCCATAAAGGGGCTAACTGTGTCTTCTGATGGGTACCAGAGGTAGTAGATGCTGAAACTCCCGATGGTGCTGCAGTTTTCCACACGATGTTTTCCGGAATTGTTCCATTGCTCTTGGCTGTTAGGGTGTCTGCAGAAATGACAGAAATTCTTGTGCAATTGCAGCTTCTTTCTTGATCTTTGAGACAGATCATCTCACTCATTCTGTGGCTGTGTAGGTCAATGAACTCAATACTCTTTGCTGCTTTCACAAGGGCCTAGAGAATTCTTTTTTTGCTGTATAAGGGTTTTTCTCACTTCCTGATGCATTTTTGTTTGTTTGTCTGTTTGTTTGTTTTAAATCTGCACTGCTAGCTCCCAGAAAGCATCATCTGTGTTTAGTCGTGTCTGTGAAGTTCGTCGAGAGGATGAAGCCAGAGGTCATGGTCTTTCCACTTCTCCGTTTAGGTAACTCCTCACAGTCTTTGCCTGCCAGTCCTGGTTGGATTTATATCCACATGTGCGTTTTCTACATCAAAGAAATTGCACTAAGCCATTTCTTTGGGTGACTTAGAAGGTTGGGGACAGTGGGGTAAGTATACTAAATCTGTGTGTTTGTGTCTCACATGGTTATCAGGCTTACCTTTTGACTGAGCAGCCATGTGATTCCAGAAGACTGATATGTTTCAGTGAAGTCTTGGGTTTGAGGAAACTGAGATCGTATTTAAGGCTGTTTAAATACCTTTTCTGTCTCCTCTTCTAAGATCTTCTGACCAGTTTTGTTTGTTTGTTTTTGCTGTTGCTATTGTTCCCCTTCCAGATCCATCAATTTTTGCTGTCTCTGGTTGCTTTGAAAAGGATTGTACAGCTGCGTATGTTACGGTGGCGAGGGTGCTGCCTGGAGAACTGGAAGTAGAAATCTGCTTCTTCAGTGTGTTCCGTTCCATCTTTTGATGGGACAGTGAGGTCTTGGTCTATGTAGAAAGAGTAACCTAAGTTTCAAGATTTATATTAAAGACCACAACAGTTAGGGAGTTCCAGTGCTGGATGAGGCACAGCCAGAAGGGAAGACAGTCACTCCTCAAAATCCTCAAGTACCCGAGTGAAGCCAAATACATACTTCAGTAGGGCTCAGTATAGTGTCCCATATAGTACCTGGCAGAGGCAGTACTTTGGCAGAGCAGACAAATTCTAATGAAAACATTAGACAGCATTTGTGTTTATGCTTCTGGGTCTTCTTGCTACATGGGGTTATCTGTTTCAAGTCAATCAAGCACTGGAGCAGCCTGAAGTAACTTCAAGATGACGTGCTTCTGGAAGCAAGTTGCTTAGTTGGTGTCTAATGTGTGGAGTGTAGCAAGAAATTTTGTATTTCAAAAAGCAACTAGTTCTGTACAGTGTCAGCCATATGTTTTACTACCCTGTGTATCACTTGAAGTGTTGAAAGGTTTTTGTATTACTTGAACTCTGAGTTCTGTGCAATCGTAAGAAGCAATTGAGTGACTGCCAGGGTGGGGTTTTTTTAATACTGCTTCCACTTGAGTGGCAGCATATTGGTTGTCTTGTTTTCTTAATCCATAGTTTTGATCTGTGTCTAACTGGTTTGCAGGGGGGATCTGTTCATTTTTCCTGGCACACAAGAAGATGCTGAATTACATACAAATCCCAGTGACTGGCAGTGCCAGCAACACAAGGCAGATGGCAGTGGTAGACAGATCTTAATTCCTCAGAGGATGCAGCAGGACTGCCATCAACAATCTTCTGGTGCAGAGGATGGAGAGTCTATGGAGACTGATGTTGTAAGCACTCAGGCAGAAGATGGGAAAAGAATGCAGAGAAAACAAAGTAAGGCTGTTACAATTGATCAAAGTCAAGAGAGGTGGGAAAACACCAGGAATAAAGGGATCCAGACTACAACAGACTATATTTTTACCCCAACAACTGTTACAACAGCAACACAAACATCAGAAGAAATCTGCAGACAGGTGGAAATGGGAACCAGTATGTCTGGACAAAGACCTGGGCGACAAGATGTGAACATTCAAACCGACGAGAGTGGGGAAAAGCTTGTCAGTGCCTCTGGAGACGACACAGACTCTTTGCACAGTCAGGTGGGATAAGGGCTGCCTGTATTTAACTGCTTTAGGATGGTAAAGTATCACTTCAGCCAGTAAATTCACCAACAGTTGGGTCTCTGTTGAAAAAAAGCAAAGGACCACTTTAAAATGTTAATGTCACGAGCTGTCCTGAATCGACTGCTAAGGCAGCAATACTCACTGGGCAGCATAAATTTGGGAAGTAAATGTCTCCATATATATTTTCTGGAAAAATGTGACAAGTTTTGATTGATTGGTTAATCGTTTTTGTTTGGGGCTGGGGTTTTTTGGGTGCAGATATAGTTAACACTGTAAAATTTTTTTCACTTTTTGTTGTCTGGAGATGGGAGTTGCGTGAAATTTTGAGTAAACGGTTTGATGCTTTCTGTTTTGCATCAACCAACTTCTGATGGCTTGTTCTCTCATTCCATCTGTCAATGGGTAAACACATGAAGGGGGAACTCCTCCAGAAAAACATTCTAACAAGATGAATAACTTCAAGTTAGTATTTCAGAAAGTACTGGAGACTCAAAAACCCCCACTGGTTGGCTGTCACAGTTTGTATATTTTTTTATCAACAGAAAGACTAGAAAAATGATTTTTTACTAAGCCTGATTTAAGACTAATGTGTCCTGTGGGAAATAAGAGATTAACAGGGCCATAAAAAGTGCAAGATTGATGTGATATGTCTGAGAGTCTACTCAATCAAAGAGTATTGGAAACCACACTGAACAAGTTTGCTATTTCCTCCGTGGACTGTTACGATTTCCCTTCCTCTACTCATCAGCAAAATGTGTTCAGTTCTCCTTTGTTTAGGGTCTCTTGTGTTGTTGCATCTAATTTGTAACGAGATGCTTAAAGATTCCCTACTCCCGTACTTTAACATGGTATGAAGAAGCTGTACTGCAGAGGTAGCCCTACTCAGAAATAGTTTGCTTTTTGTTGTGGTCTGTTTTGTTTTTACTGTATCCTCTTTATTACAGGGAGAGGAGGAATTTAACCTTCTTCACCCACCCAAAGGCCGAGTTCAGCGTCGCCACATACGAACCATTCGAGAAGTGCGCACTGTTGTTACGCGTGTTATAACAGATGTTTACTACATCAATGGTGCTGAGGTGGAACGAAAGGTAGTTGAGGTGAGTTCCCATTTTTGTGGTTAAATGGAACGAGATATTGGAAAAATAGAAGTAGTTAAAATGAGAATGTGTTATGGCTGCAGAAAACAAGTTGAATGAACAAGTCTGTGTGCTGTGATGACAAGGCTTTCTTCATGAGCAAACTTGCAGGCCATTTAGTGAATGGCAAAAGCTGTGTTTTTGATGCTAGTGTATTTCATGCCATGTGTTCTGAAGACGCACTCAAGTCCCAAAGAACTCAACAGAAGACTTAACTATGTGCATCCAAATATTGTAAAAGTCTTGGAGTTTTGCCAGAATAGAGATAATTCAGAATGAGCAGAAATTCTATTAGTAAGCAAAAATCACTTCCGCCTGTGAAATTGAGCTACGTAAGATAGTTTAGCCTGTTTCGCAGTTCAGTGTCATTTTTAACCAGTCTTTTGAGTCCTGTGTACCAGATTCTGTAAGAGATCTACAAAAATCATCTTAAAACTAAGGAAAAAACCAGCCTTTTATTAGTACATTTGTGTTGTAGTATGTACATTCATTAATTGGAAAGTCTCTAGAGAATCACGAAAGATAGCTGAGAAATGCTGATTTGATGGGCACAGTAATCACATCAGCCTGTCTATAAAAGTAAATAACGTGAGAGTCTTGTGCTGTGTAGTCACAGTGAGTAATGACACAAAAGGATAAACTAGTTCAATACTTTTACAACTGATACTACACGTGAAATTCCTTATTGTAACATAAAAGAGGAGAATTAAGTGTCCTGAAATATGCTTACATAGTATGTGTAATCACAATCACATAACCATTTCCGCTTTATCTACCAACACTTGTTATCGCTACTTTGTATATACATGTTTTTATATCCATAAAGCTTTAATAACTCCAGATGGCAAGCTGTCTGGAGCTGATCTTGGGTCATGAGCAACCAAAGGCTCCTAGTGTCTCATGTATTTGTTGCAGTCTCACACTCTAGGAGGGTGGGAATTATTCAAAGCCAGACCAATTGGATACCAAGCCAAGCTCTGCCCTGTTGTTAAGGAAACTTCCCTGTCTGACCATCCAGGAGCCACTCTGGCGGTCACAACTGCACCACTTGAGCTGGGACTGAGGCCCCTTGCCAGTGGATAGCTCCAGTGAGTTGGTGGGTGCCCCTCTTGACTCCCTGCACACCCCACACTCACACAGTCAGATCAGGTTTCCTCACCGGCTGGACCCCATGTTTCCCATGGCAGAGTCTCAGACATTTGATCCTTAAAATAAGTTAATCTTGTTGCAATAACTAAATAACAAAATAACAGCTTGAGCTGGTGCCTCCAAGGAGAGACCTCAAACAAAGAGCACCCTGGGCTTTTATAGCCTTACAGTCTAAGGTGGAAAAGTGTGGGAAAGTCTGGGGGTCTTCTGTTCTTGCCGTGCCTCCAAGTGTCCAGGTCCCATGGCACTTTGCCTTGGGCTCTCACCCCCCAGAGCTCAACCCGCAGCTCGCACTTGCAGCCCCGTGCTACCTGCACTGAGTGTATTCCTCAACACTGCTGAGTTCTTAATGTGACTTCTAGATACAGAGCAGCTGCAGGCCTGTAGTGAGAGGTGCACTGTCTACCATGGATTAGCCCAGAATGAAGTCTGTGTGGCTGTCATCAGCTTCATGAATGTGGTCTCAGCTTGTCTGCATTTTGGGCTGGTGATTGTAAAGCTTCCATCTAGCACTTGCATCACCTTAGACAAACCTCTTTTTGTTTCTTTTGAGGAAACTGAGGAGCCTGTAGTGGAGTGCCAGGAATGTGAGACTGACACGTCCTCCTCTAGAACTGCAGGGGGCTCGTCGCTGACCTCAGGAGACCTTGGTGATGTCAGCTCCTTCTCATCTAAGGCCTCAAGTCTCCACCGTACATCCAGTGGAGGAAGCAGTGGTCACTCTGCCATGCACAGCAGCAGCAGCTCAGGGCGAGGAACTGGAGCTGTCAAAGGGAAAGTGTGTGGCACAGAAACCGGAGAATTTGCTTTACCCATTGGCAGAGGCGTCTTAGGAAAACTGAGGTAAGTGCAGAGTCTTGGGAAAAGAAGAAGAGATGTTTTGCAGAAACGAGCATCTGGCTTGTGAGTGTGAAGCAGGGTAGACCTAAATCAAAGGTTTTCTGGGAAAGATCTGGCTTGATGAACAGAAATAAGGGGGTAGTATTTGCTTTCCCATCTGTTCTTCCTAGAGAAGTAGCTTGTTTCCTTGTGAGGCATTGCTTTGCGGTTTAGCAGCGAAGAGGCAAACTTCTGGATATGCTGCGAGATGATCAAGAAAATGGGAGGATCCTACTGAGCTGGCTTCTCTTCTCAAAACAGTTAACTCATAAACTCTCTAGCCCTAGGAAAGGAGCTGGGCAGCCTGCATCTCCACTCAGAGGTAGCCAGACAGGAGCACTGCCTTGTGAGGAAGAGGAGGACTCTATGCCTGGCACTCGTCAGGCTGGCAGAGCACCTGTGACACTTCGTGGACGAGGAAGAAGAGGACGCCCACCATCTCGAACAACAGGAACAAGGTACCCTGGAAAAAGGAGACTGTAACTTTAATTTATTGCCAAGAAAGAGAATGGGGAACTTCTGTCTTAATGTGCTAGAGGAAAAGGAGTACTGAGTATTTCAGAAGTTAGTTTTTAGTGATATCATGTAGCAGCTGCAAGCACCTCACCCAAGTATTTTATACTTAGTAATTGTTTTTTCAGATGCTTGTGGGAATGCTTTTCGTCTTTTTTTTGTTTTTTTTCTCCCCTCTCTGGGACTGCTTTTTTCTACAGAGATTTAGCTGGACTGCCAGGTATGGAGGATCTCTCAACTACAGCATCACCTGAGGAGAAATCATTTACTCGTTCAGTTCACCTGCCAGATGGAGGAGAGAAATCTGACACTTCTGGCTTCTGTGCCTTACGTCGAAGTGACTCTCCAGAAATCCCATTACAAGTGGTGACTGGTCCTTTGGACTGTGCAGACACGTCCTCTGGGAGCAGCTTTGTGGGCCTCAGGGTTGTAGCGAAGTGGTGCTCAAATGGGTACTTTTATTCTGGGATGATTACCCGAGATGTTGGAGCTGGAAAGTACAAGCTGCTCTTTGATGATGGATATGAATGTGATGTGCTAGGAAAAGATATTTTGCTCTGTGATCCTATCCCACTGGAGACAGAGGTGACTGCACTCTCTGAGGATGAGTACTTCAGTGCAGGTAAGAGCAGTGCTTGAGTTTCATCCTTGGTTTTCTGAGTTGCTGAATGTAGTGGGAAATGGGTGCTTGTTCCAGGAGGATGAGAGGCCTGGGTATGGTTGGCTAACAGGTGTTATTTGCTGTCTCATCAGGTGTGGTGAAGGGACACCGGAAGGAGTCTGGAGAGCTATACTACTGCATTGAAAAGGAAGGTCAGAGGAAGTGGTACAAACGAATGGCTGTTATCCTGTCTCTGGAACAAGGAAACAAGCTCCGGGAGCAGTTTGGACTAGGTCCTTATGAACCTGTCACCCCCCTGACCAAAGCAGCTGACATCAGTCTTGGTAAGGAAAGGTGCTGTTGAGCTGCTGACTGCTGTTCTGTGTCTTGTGCCTTTGAGGTAATTCTAGTACCTGAATGTTTCTGGGTATTCAGTGATGCTTTTGGTACTTTATAGTGAGATCTTTGAGATCCTTTTATTGTTTGGCATCAGAGACTTAGTGGTATTGACTGGCTTGTGGAAAGTGGTTTGCTTCTAGGACAGTGATGCTTGCCGTACTTATATACACTTGGTGGATGGCTGCTTTGATACAAAGTCCCAGCAGTACTGGGAAAAGAGACAAGCAAGGTACAGGGCTTGAGAAGAAAGATATATTTTTTCTTGCTTTCCTCTGTCAGAGGGTGGTGGTGTGCATCTTCTAGGTACTATTGAGTTCAGCCACTTCTGTACAGGTAGATAGGGTGAAAGCTTGTGGAGTTTGGTGACAGCCCATGACTAATCCCTGCCATACTATACTGCAGATAATCTGGTGGAGGGGAAGAGGAAGCGACGTAGTAACCTTGGTTCTCCCAGCACTTCCAGCAGCAGCACAACTCCCACTCGTAAAGGGCAGGAGAGTCCACGTGTCCCACCAGTCTCACTGTCTGGGAAAAGGAAACTCATTGCTTCTGAAGATGAGCGATCCCCAGCTAAGCGTGGCCGCAAGTCAGCAATGATAAAGCCTGGTGAGAACCTTATTTTCTGCTCTTAAACTTGCATTCATCTAGTTTCTTCCTACCTGGCTTTTCTGTAATTGATCTTTCCACTTTCTGTAACTGAAAAGTAGATGAGATTGCTTTTTTTGTTCTGCAGGGTTTGAGATTGATTCTCCCTGGATGCATTCAGCAGCCAGAGATATTTTTAGCATAGTCTGAGTATTTACCTGCCATCTTTTCAGTTCTGCCTTTTAGAAATGTTCTGACTTTAATGTTGTAATTTGTCTCTCTCCTTTCTTATCTCTTTAGTCAGTCCTGAAAGCTGTTAAAGGGACCCCTCACAGCAGTCAGTGTTGTTTCAGGATGTTGATATGACTTGCAAACTTGTCCCATAAGTCCTTCATGTTTTGGTTTGAAGATTCTTTGCGACCAGAAGGATAAAAGATCCCTACCTAGCCTACTGTAATCCTAGCCCAGTCCTGCCTCTCTGTGTCTCCTGCAGTAAAATATCTGAGTTGAACAGATCCCCCAGGTAAGACATGTCTTTGAAGACTTACGGTGCTTCTGTCTCTCTACAGGGGCTGTGAGAGCTGGAGAGCTTGTAAGCACCTGCGAAGGTGTAGATGCTGCAGATCCCCCAGTACTGGAGGGGGACCGTGGACCCTTGCCCCACAATAAAACCCTCTTTTTGGGCTATGCCTTTCTTCTCACCATGGCAACACCAAGTGACAAATTGGTCAATCACCAGAAGCCATCAGATGGTCCCACTGGGAGCAGTGAGGAGGAAGAAGGTGAGGCAAATGTTACCCATTGCATTTTCAAGTGAAATGCCTTGTCTTTAGGAAAAATGCTGGATATTGTCTGATCAGACATTTGTGTGAGTGCCTGTTTACCCTTTTGCTCTTTAATCGTTTGCAGAAGGGACCTAAGACTCAGTCTCTGATTTAGCCAACTTGCGGGCTAAGATGTGACAAACCTCAGTGATGATCATAGGCCCGTTCAGCAAGCTAAGAAAGGTGTGAAAATTAGTGAGATCAGCAGTGTCAGAATAGTATAAGGTAAGAAGGAAGGTTTTGAGAGATAAGGGATAGTGCTGGCAAACATGGAACTTGAAAGCATGTATGGATTGCTCCAGTTAGCCTTTGCTGGTGTCCTGTTTCATGCAATCAAAGAAGTGACAAGGTGCTCACCTGGCTAGTGGTGTGCTGTCCTTTCTGCTGTCTCTTGTTTTGTTTTTTGTTTTGACTCTTTCAATGGTTTTCTCTAGATATTCTTGGGAGAAGGGCTGGGATCCTTTACTGGAATGGATGAGGGCTCTGTAGACTGAGGTGTAGGAACAGAAGCAGATAGGTTATAGTCAAAAACTGAACTTTCTGCTGTAGATTTTTTAGAGATGACTCCATATGATAAAGATTACATAGCACAACAGCTGCGAGCAGGAGCTGGCTATATCCTGGAAGACTTCAATGAAACCCAGGTAAGGGTTCACTTACTAATCTGGAACAACAGTCACAGAATAGTTGAGATTGGAAGGAATTTCTATAGCTTATTTTGTCCAACTGCTCTGCTGAAAGTGGGATCAAATAGAGCAGATTGCTTAGGTCCTTGTCCAGTTGTGTTTTGCGTATCCTCAAGGATGGAAACACCAGAGCCTCTCTGGGCAGTTTGATCCAATTAGAAAAAAAAGAAATTTCCTGTGTTTCAATTTGTAACTGTTGCTTCTTGTCCTTTGAGAGGGTAACACTGAGAAGAGTCTGGCTCCCATCTTTTGTACACCGTATCGGTCATGAATAGGCATTAAAAAGACCACCTAAGCCTTCCCTTTTTGATCTTTAACAAGCTCAGCTCTCTCAGCCTCTTCTGGTATGTCAGGTGCTCCAATGCCCAGGCCTTTTAGTGGTCCTTGGCTGGACTTGCTCCAGTATGTCTGGTGGTTTTGGTATACTGCAGAACCTGGGAATGGATGAAGTACTCCAGATGTGGTCTCACCACAGGTGTGTGCCTTGGAACACTTAGAGGTAGAACTCTTCACTTACCAGATCTACTTGGACAACTAATGTAATTTAGTGTGGCTTTTACTTTAATTTTTTTTTTTAATAAAGAGGGTAAATTGTTCTTGGAACATCTTGCCTGAGGAAGTAATCTTGTCTGGTGACTTACTGAGTCTCAGACTAAAGGGTAAATCATCTCCTTTGTCTGAACTGGAAGAGGGCTATGATACAAAAACTACTAGGCAGAGTTTTTGCCTGTGAACTGCAGAGCCTGGAATAGGATATTATTAAACAGATTCTGAAATCAATAATACCTTTATCTAATTCACCTTTCACAGAATATGGCTGTGAAAATCAGGGTTTCAGTTGTTTTCTTCTTTAAACTGTTTAGCAGCAGGATAACTCCGGGGGGTTTTTTGCGAGCACTGTCTCCTGTTTACACGCCTTCTTTTCTCCCCTGAAGTGTAATGCAGCATACCAGTGTCTTTTAATTGCGGACCAGCATTGTCGAACTCGGAAATACTTGCTGTGCCTTGCCAGAGGGATCCCTTGTGTGTCTCATATCTGGGTCCATGACAGCTGTCATGCTAACCAGCTTCAAAATTATCGGAATTACCTTTTGCCAGCTGGATATAGCCTCCAGGAGCAAAAATTGCTAGAATGGTGAGTGCCAAATAACTATGAACTGACTCCACGGACTCTTGGAGAGACCTGTTACACTTGGGAGGCTCTTGAATAGCTACAAATACTGAAGGTGACCCTAGTACTGCTCCCTATACTTTCCCTTCCATATAGGAACAGCACTTCCATCTCTTTCCTTGGATTTACAGTGACCTCTAATGCCAAGGTACATTTGGGTGCCATATACACAAAAAACAGTCTCCTTGGAAGTAAGGAAGGTGTCAGTCTTCTCATGAGGAAGACAGAATTCAGACAAGGCTTCCCACACCCTTGGCTAACTTCTGTAATTGCTTGGAAACGGATAATGGAGAGCAATACTTTGTTAATTTCCTTTTCCTTTGGTACGTTTTGAAGCCAGCTTCTGCATTTTCTATGGAGTCTAATCCAGTAAATCTGTTCTGAGATGACAGGGGAGGTCAGACTCCTTAGGCAAGCTGAGGGGCAGACACAAGTTTGTAGATAGATGTAGACTGATGTCTTTCTGCTCAGCCCTGTCAGTAGAAGCATTTTGGATGTGCACAAAAAAGATGGCTCAGGATTAGGGAAGAGTTCAGCCTAACTTTGGATATAGGCTGCCGTGCGCACACCCCACCAACACTGCCTAGCTCTCTTTGACTCTCTATAAACAAAGGATAGTCACTCCAAGTACCTCAGGAAGGGTGGTAAGAGAGTGGGTCATTGTATGCAAGATATTCAAAAAACATATGGGAGCAAATCAGGTGACTAGACCACTGGATATTCTTACCAGTCTGCATTTCTCTTTACTCTACAGGCACCCACGAGAAAACCCGTTCCATAACCTGAAGGTTCTCCTGGTGTCAGATCAGCAAGAGAACTTCCTGGATCTGTGGTCTGAAATTCTCATGACGGGGGGAGCAGCATCTGTTAAACAGCATTACTCAAATGCTCACAACAAAGGTACTCGTTGGCCGGTTTCTCAGGGAATCCTATGCCACTGTGGTCTCTAGTATGGTTTAAAACCACGTAGGGTGGTTTACAAGGTTGTCTGTAAGCAGAAAGGAAGGCAAGGGGCAGACGCTCGCTACTTGAACGTAATCTGTATATAGATTACATCTGGGAGACCTGTCTTGCAGAGGAGATGCTGCAGCAATTCAGAACACAAGCCATCAGCTTCCAGCCTATGTTGAAAGGGGGAAATAGGCAAGAGTTGCTCCCAGACCTTCTGTTGGCCTCTCAAATTGTGCTTCCCTTGTTCTTCTGAACTTGGCTGTCTCTCCATGTGGGATGTGGGCCCTAGCACTCACAGCCTGAGGTCAGGACTCAGGGTCATGCCTATACTGTTAGCTACTGGTTTTCTCTTAATTTTTATCTGGACTAAAAGGAATATTTTCTTGTGAGGTGCAACAGCGCTGTAGGTGTGTCTTAAAATTCTCTTTTACAAAGAGAATTCACTGCCTAGGAATGAGAAGATACGTAGAAGTGATTCATGGTGGTGAAACACACTGATCTGCCAGGTTGGATGGGGCTTGAAGCAACCTGGTCCAGTGGAAAGTGTCCCTGTTCATGGCATGGGGTGGAGTGAGATGAGCTTTAAGGTCCCTCTCAAACCAAATAATTTAGCATTCCATGCTTCTATGATCTTCTGCTGCGGAGCAGAATCTTCTTTCTTCACCTGACAGACGCCTGTCTTTCCTCTTGTACAGATATTGCTTTGGGTGTTTATGATGTGGTGGTGACTGATCTTTCCTGCCCAGCTGGTGTCTTGAAGTGTGCAGAAGCTTTACGGCTGCCTGTTGTCTCGCAAGAGTGGGTGATCCAGAGCCTTATTGCTGGGGAGAGAGTAGGCTACAAGCAGCATCCAAAATATAAACATGACTATGTCCCTCACTGAATGTCTCCTGCTGTCCCAACTGTTGTGCAGACTGTGTTTTAAACAGGTTTTAAATGTTTGTGAATTGGGCACTATGCATGGATTATTGTATATAGTTTTATCTGCTGGACTTTTATGATTAAATAAATGTTTGATCTCTTGTGGTATCTGCTGGTACTCCTCATTTATCTAAACTTATTTCAGGGCAATGCCTTCAGGAAAGGAGTGCAGAGAAAAAAGAAATACTTAAATTTCTCTGAGCTGAATAGCACTAATATTCTGCTTTGAGTAAAGCCTGAGCTCAACACAAAGTCAATTACAGAGAAAGGGAAAGGGGTGTTTTCCACTGGCAGAAGTTCAGGGCAGTGGTATTTCTGTTTCTTGGAAGAATACCATGTTGTGTATTCCTCCAGTTTGCTGTTGTTATTTTCCATTAATTTCATTAAGGTGCTGCTGAAGTGAGTGCTAAGAATTTCCCGGAGAAAGTATCATTTTGTTTTGGCTACCTCTTTTTTTTCTTCCCTGTCATGACTGTATAGGTATTAACCTGTCGTAGTGGAGACTGGCTCTACCTAACTTGAGATAGACACAAGAACCTTGGACAACTAAACTGCTGGGAGACTGAGGTACAAAGAGTATGTAAGTGCTGTGTATCTTTAAATGGTAGTGGGATAAATCATCTGCTTTTGAGCTTCTGCATTCACATCTTAGTGGTCAGCTGGCATAAAGGCAAAAGCTCTTCACTCTTAACAGTGCTATAGGCTGAAGGCCCCTCTCCATCCTCACACAATCTTTAGTCCCCTGCTTCAAAACTGTGAAGTTTTTCTCAATGTGTATTTTTTCCTCTATCATTTCATGGCTCAGACATTTGACCGTGTTGGTCTGTAAATCTCACATCCAAACTTCAACACTTTCTCCAGCTTTCTAGCTTTTTCCATGGTCAAGGGATTTTAAACTTTGCATCAGGTGCAGTCCTACCATAAACAGCTGTAATGCGTGGAAGGTGCCAGGTCTTACACTTGCTGGCTGTTGGTACTGTGTCTGAGTGAGCAGAGAGCACTTTTTTTCCCCCAAGGACATGTAACTTCAGCGTGAGCTGCAGCTGTGTGCAAATACCAACCCTTTAAAGGGTAGGCTGGTTTCCTGGCAGCGTTTGTGTTCAAATTGGGAAACCTGATACAACACCCCCGTGATGGACTGGAGGGGTCTCTTTTGCCAGTCATTCAAATGGGCTTGCATCGAGACGGTCTGTACGTTATAGCAAGGCTAGGAAATCTTAGTAACAGGCAAGAAGTTCCTGCCAGATACTGCTTTTCGATGACAGACAAGGCAGTGCCACACTATTCCCTTTGCACTGGGGTACAGACATTGACAATACTCCATATAATTGCATGACAAGATATTTTTATTTTGGTTCAGTAGGGTAGTCACTAGTAGCATTCTAAATAGTCTGGAATGAGAACAGCACAGGTGAACATCCCAGGTAAGCATCTCCTTACCCTTTTTCTGCTGGCAGAGGGTGCTTTGTACTCAAGTAGGGCAAAGCTCCTGTCTTGGCAAGTGTAATTTTAGCACATAAACTGTATTAAATTGTATAGAGAAAGCATGTGATATCACTAGTATCTCCATGACCTATACACATATACTAGACTAGTGCACTGCATGAGAAGATTTAAAAAATTTATTTCTTCTTCCCTCTCCCTTCACCTCAATTGAAAATTGCTACTGCTGTTTCATTTACCTGGTGGTATTTGATTAGCAAACACTGTGTACTGTAAATCAGCCTATACACAAGTAGAACTTCTGAATACAGCCAAAACTTCATTCATAGTCAAGAACAAGATTACTTCCTCCATACTTGAAGTGGAGCATAGTTCAGCTGAAGAGTCCAGACATCATAATTCTGGTTTTTTCACCTTCTGAAGAGGTTCAGACTGCCTCCCTAGAAGCACTTATAAGTATATGCAGGGCTGCAGAAAGCATATTTTTACTAGTTCAGAAGAAATGGAGTAGCTTTCTGTAATCGCTGGGCAGCCTCACATAAGTGGCACTTCCTGCCAACTCCTTCTGAAACAGCAGTTCACCAGGCAAAAGCCAGCTACAAAGAAAAATTCAGTTGAGTGCAAACTCTCCAACTGTCCAAGAGCACCAGTCTCCGGCGCTTGACGCATCACTACTCACAGCCTGAGGGAAAGGCCTTTAGTGCTTAGACACCAAAACTGCAAGAGAAAGGTACAGCATTAACTACATGTTGAAAGTAACTCCCTGTACCAACCCACACCAGCATTTTTCGGCCACTATGAGCTAGCAGCTTGTTCAACTTTCTGCCAAAAGAAACTCAAAGGGGAGAAAGCATTTGAAACTCAAAAATGCTGATTTGTTACTTTTCTGTCATAGTATTTATCAACACTTAGTGTAAGCCAAAATAATTAGAAGCAATCAATCAAAATGGCTTTGTACTTCAAGTACCTCAGGATAATGCTACAAGCAACCCTCAAGATATTCCTACCTGCCCAAGGTTCCTCCAGCCTGGGTGTAGTATTTGTTATAATCCAAGCGTAGCAGCAGTTGAGCTAAGTCAGAGTTTATCTGATGATTGCGGACACTAGAGAGAATCTTGAAGAGAAGTGATGACTGACGACTGAATCCCTACAAATTGAAAGATGTCAGTTCTGGGCCCTCTCAGAAAAGAAGGAAAGCAAGCATCTCATCTCTGTTTCTGCCTAGCCAGTTCTTTAACAGCCTGAAGAAAAGAACCACTGCAAGAGATGTGATGCTTGTGGTCCAGGATAAGGTAAGCTGTGAGCCACAAGAGTTTCTAGATGTTAGTTATCCAAAAGGAGGGGTAGAGGTACCAACCTCTGCCTCCTTTCTATTCCAGTAGCTGCCCCCATTCCTCCTCTCTGTGCACATAGAATTTCCAACTCAGGAAGAGTCAATCAGTTAAAATAATTACAAGCATTTACACAGAAGGTCTAGACGTACACTCACTCTTGTTCTTTAGCTGTTAAAGCTAAGATAACTGCTTGGGCAAATGTTTGCATGGGAGAAGAACAGATCCACAGAGACATAGATTCACCTTCACCAAAATACTGAGTTGTGCAGCTCCCCGTTCATCTAATGGGCCCAGATTCTGACTGACCAGAGAACAAAAACTATGACAAAGATCCAGAATTTCATTTAAGCAGTGGAAAACCTACATGGAATAAAAAGTACAAATTAGTAGTTGAAACAGAGTTTGAATACCGAGAGAAAGCAGGTACCTGAAAAGGTGTAGTATTCATAACAAAGATGTTGCTAATACTGTATTTTTTAGTCAGGAAGGAAGATATTAATGTAGCATTTTTGTAGGGTTTTCTATGGAAAAAGGATTTAAATGTTATGCTGCATCTCCCCTCTGCCCCTCCCACAACCTTCTGCAAACATTTCTGGGAAAACATCAATGGGCATGAACCATCCATACAGGCACAGGAGTTGCACAATGGCTTCTCTATCCAACCAGCAGGTCATCATTGCAGCTTTGGGATTAAGAAGGCAGGATAAAGACCAGCAAGAGCTATGGTTCAAGGCTTTGGTTTCACTGTTCACTAAACTTGGAATTTCTTTTGTATCAGTTGATCTGACTGGTAATTATTATTCTGCCACCTTTATTCTACAATAACGTCATAGATGAGCACAGAGACACTGTTTCATTGAAACTAACCTTCTTTGCAAATGTTTTTGTGAGACTGTTTATAAAAACACTTCTAACTTTTTTTTTTTTAATTAACAAAATTAAAAAGACCCTAAGTCCACTCGGGAACATCTCAACTATTTTTATTCTCTTAAGTAAAAGAGGGAATTTTTCCTAGTCTGATGCATATCAGTATGAGTCCCTCAGGAATTCAGTTCCCAGCACTCTACTTATTAGTACTTCTTTAATGAAATAGCCTGTGATAAAAACATAGTGATAGAATACAAGTTATTAAGGTTAACTGAACATTGATATAAGCTTGACTTAAAATTGCCAGGAATGCAGCATTCACACACACCAACTGTAAATTAGATGATCTTAATTCAATTATCAGTAATAGTTTATACCTGCCTTACTCCTAGAATTGTACTCTGTGATCTGCAGATTATCACTGATCTGTTTTAAAAGATATGATTTGTTGTATCTGTTCAAAAAGGTGTGTTTCTTAGGGCACTTGGAGAATTGGTAGAAAAAGGTGAAAACAAGACATACTTACAGGTTTTAGAAGGATGAAAGACTGAGCCAACAAATTACTTAAGAAATGATCGTGAGCCAATCGTATACTCTCAAAATCTCTTGTGGCGTTTATCTGCTGCAGAAGCTGTGAGAACTGAGACTCCAGTACATCCACCTGATGGATATGTGAACATACCTCATTACTGATTTAGGAATTGGGAGTGCTTGAGACCAGCCAGAAGTTTTGAATAAGAAACTTACTTTCCTTATTGCTACTCTTATATTAGAGGCTGAGGATCCCCTTCTCTCTGGCTGATGAATGGGGAATCATATACAAGAGCAGTACGTAATGTGGGGTACACAAGAATATTTGATGCCTAAGTAATATCTAAGTAGGAAAGAAAATGGTCACTTTCTTTAACTATGAAAAAAGTATATAGCTAGCATGTAAACAAAGGTATTTGATTGTAGTAATTTCTGAATTTTATACTGGGAGATGCTATTTGGAATCTTATGGCAAAGGCTGCAATACAAAAGTTCAGCCAGATTACAGTGGAGAGTTTAGAAAACCAGGCCCCCTCTCAATTCTTTGAAAACCAAACCAACCAAAAAAAAAGCCCAAAACTTAACTCAAAGTAAAGTTCACTTAAAGAGGCAAGAGGAGGAACCAGGATAGTATGGTAAAGATGGTCCTTCAGAGATGACTGGTTTCTCACAAAGATTTAGTAGCACTAGAGAGCTATTACAGAACTCGTCCATTTCACTGATTCACAAGTCCAAACTCTTCGTAATTGTAGCAGTAGTCTGGGAACTTGGAGGAAGCTCTAGACTTGTGAAGGAAGTCCTGATTTCCTTAAGGTACAAGGAATCAGAAACTGTAATACTGACCTGCAGATAATACTGAAGATTGTCCACAAGGAAAGCCATGTGATCCCTCAGACGCCACTTGATGGCATCTGTTCTGTTAGATTTCAGGTGTTTGCGTTGCATCTGGAGAGCCCAGCAGTGCTGTAGCTCAGCCTGGACTCGTCGCACACTCAGCAGGTATTTGAACACAACATTGTACCTACAATCAAAAAATACAAAGTGGTTTAAGACTAAAATCTTCCTCCGCTGCAGGTACTGGAGAATGTAACAATGCAAGACCGGAGAAAGAAACAGGCAGTGACTGCCAATAGTTAGGGCCAATCAGGTCATGGCCCATGTGCCCCATGGCACATCTTTCAGAGTAAGATTTCTGCTTGTATTGATTACTGACCTAAAAAATACAAAGCTAGTTTCAGCGTAAGGAGGAGAGCTGTCAATGAAAACACTGTTTGTTAAAGTAGCGCTGTTTGTAAACCAGTGCAGATCTGTCAGCATCTCGCAGGTCTTACTGTCATTACAAGTACTTTAAATATGAATAAGTGGAATGAGCCATTTTAAGGTTCAGGGAGCAATAGCTCTACCGTTCTCTCCGTAGAGAGGAAAAACCCCATCACATTAGTGAATGCCTCAGATCAGGGAACATATAGATGAATATAGAAAGACCATACCTAGTACTTACTTCTCGAGAACAGCAGGAGTAAAAAGAATGTGCAGTGGCCATTGAACTTTGTAAGAAAGGCCCAGAGCTGCCCATCCAGATGTGGGGGCTTCACGTGGAGATAATTCCCGGGAAGGCCCTTCACGAGTCTGAGAAGTATCTAAAAACAAGTAAGGTGCTGAATTATGTTATCTTCTCAGTCAGTACAACCATGGCAAGAAAGAAAAGGAAAAGAACAGAATTAAGAAGAGCCAGCGCAGTCTAGCCCATCACACAGGGCAATAAAGGGAACAAAATTAGTATTTCTTTAACTTGAGAGAAAGATAGGTAATAGGATTTGAAAACAAGGTCATCATCTCTCCTCTTAATTTACTTCTAAAAATGCAAGTAGATACCTTTATGTTCCTTTCCATGATACTCAATGGTTAAGTGAAGAAGAGGAAGAAGGTTGTCATCATCTAACAGCACCTTATGGGCAGACTGCTGAAATGCAATGTTGACATCTGACAAGAGAACACATATCAGCACAAGATGATGCCGCTAGTGCTAGTTTTGTACCCATTAACTATTTACTCTTGGTCCTAAAAGACAACATTTATGCACCATCAACACTCTTTTAATTCCAGTTTCAAATACCTGCCATCAGAAGGTGTCTGAGAGTTTGTTTTCACTCACTCTCTGAGACATTCTAATTCACAAGTGCTGTAGTTTCAAAACTAATGACATCAGGTAGAGGGTTAAGATAGAGCTCTTCTGTACTGGACATGGCTTACCACTTTCCTGCTCTACCACAGTGAGGACAGTTTGGTAAGCACATAAGCAACACTCACCATGTTCAGTTACAGCCGTAGGTGGTGTCTTTAACATGTGCTGTGCAGTGTCAATGAAGGCCTGAAACAGCTCACCTCTTCCCAAAAGGTAAAAGTCTTTTATAATCTGTGGAGATAAAATTTTTTGTACCTAACATACCAAAAACTGAGCAGAAATTTTAAGCACCCTAGCTGATAGCACCCATTTTTATTATTTGGACAACTGCTGTTTCAAAACACAGCTAGAGAGCTCTGAATTTCATTCACTGATCTAAAGTCTACATTGCCTTTGCTTCAAGATGCAAACTACAAAACCACATACACACACCCCTCTAACTCTGTCTCTGACCAAGTTCAATCAGTGTATGCTCATTCCTGAGACTGGAAAATGAAAACAGCTTTACCTAAATGAAGAAAGCCCACAGTGTAAGGCAGTAAAGTATTTAATAGGAAGAAAGAAGGGAAGAAAGAAGGGAAGAAAGCTGCTTTAGCAAAAACAAACTAGCAGTTGCATTACCTTCAGCTGTCCTAGTAGATCCGATTCCTCCACCATCAGTTTCCAAAGATGCTAGTGAAGAAACAAAAATCTAGTGAATATGAAGAAACAAATCTAGTGAATAGTGAAGAAACAAAACAACAGAAACCTCCCCTCAGAATTATCTCACCCATTCAGAGAGAAGAGTAGCTGCTGTCTTAAAACACTTGTGATGCATACAAAAAAAGCACCTCTACAAAATGCTATATAAAGTACAGGAGCACACTAAGAGTCCTGTGTAGCAGCTCATGCTACCAGTTAAAATTCTTGGTGTATAACGGCAAAAACTCTGCCTAAGAAACAAAGACCTGTGACAAAAAAGTGCAAATTCCTATGAAATCAGTCCTACCCCAGCTTTGTTCTTGCTTCTCTAACCTCCCCATTTTCTTAGGTTCTCCTCCCTGTCCCAAGTGAAAAAAGATTAAAAACTGCCAAAGCATGTGCTCAGTGACATGCCATTATGCTGAAAGCAAATGAAAAGTTCTGAAGTCATTTCAAGTGAAATAAAAAAATAGACAAACATTCCCTTCTTTCCCTCATGAAAGAGCATAGTATTTGTTAATGTCCTTTTGTCATTAGAAGTTGGGTTTACATGAAGCTCTGAGACCAGTTAGAGAGCCCCCTTCTTCCAGTCCTTCACAAAACTTAAGAGCTTCTCAGCCTGCGTAGTAGTTACCCTTCCTAGGATGCTCACCTCAGCAACAGTGCTCCGTATCCAGTCAACCACTGATTCAAAGTCCACCAAACTAAAGAGTGGTTGCTGCTTGAGTCGATGTAGCTCTGCTGCAAAAGTGTCCTCCTGGTTTTTTAGGATGGAGCCTGTGCAGCAATGAGAAGTTTCGGAGAGTAAAAAGGGATGCCATTTGGACACGTGCAGACCCCTTTCAGCACAGTGGAACAGAAAGGCTGTCCAGGCAGCACTGTCTCAGGTCTGGCAGGGACCGTGGAGGCCTCAAAGTACAAGTACCAAGGTATAAGATTACTATTGCAAGTACAGTTACAGTATAGATACTTGCCATGGCAGTGCTGTGGTATCAGTAAAACCCCCAAATATTTTCTACCTAAACGGTTGCTGCTAACAGCCCTTTTTTTAGGACTGAGTTAGATCTTTGAACCCACAAACTTTTCTGCCACATTAACCACTTGGTTTGGTTCTCCCCATACCCCTGCCCCTTTCAAATCCATCCTACTGCTTGAACTTGGGGACTTTTTTTTTAACCATCTGAGCTAGAAGACTAGTTTATTTTCCCCTTGCTTCTGCTAATGCAAGAAAACAGTTCAAGTGAATTGGTCCTTTGTTCTCTGTAATGTCGCTCAAGTAATTTAAGTACTTTTGCATAGACATGCTCAAGGTAGAGCCACCACAGCAATCCTCCCCCACTGGTATAGGAATATATTTCCCAAACCACCCCCAGTGTAAACTTTTCAAGTTCTCCAAGTGAACTATGAGCTAGAATTGTCTCTCCCTTGCTGTCTTTAAAGCTCCATATAATTTGTCTTTCACAGCAACTTTTGGGACCACCTTGCAAGTGAATCTCTCATGTTTGTGGATGCCAGTTAATGCCATGACACCATTCTGTAACATAAACACTCAGAGCAAGATGTGCCTTTGTCTGCAGCCTTTAGGGAGAGGGATGCAAACTGAAAAGAAAACAAGGCCTTTGCAATCGCTTTATCCAGAACAAATCACATGGTGACTTGCTGCTTGAAACTTGGGGACTGTGTTTGGAAAGTGTTATTTACTCATCCTGTTCTTACATCTCTCTCTTGGAATCAATCAGAAGCAGAACACTGGGGCTACTGCTCTGTCCTGGCACAACTATCCATATAGTCTGAAGAATAACAGCCAATAGTCAGTGACTGCTGAGGAATTCGTTAATGTGTCATTTTGGAAACTACGTGTCAGTCACTCATAACTGAGCAAACGTTGCAAGAAAGATATTCCTTACCTTTTCTGGTCAGGTTAACATTCTGATTCTCAAACATCTGTACAGATTCTCCCACAAAGAGGATCTTCTCAGCAACCCGTACAGGAATGTATGAAGGCAGCATTTCTACTCTCAAAGAAAACTGCTTTAGAGATGGAGCTAACATGTTCTCCTCCTCAATCAAGCGCTGCCAGAGACACCAGGGAAAAGAAATCAAGTGCAAAACAGTGTGAGAAAGCCAGAAAGAAAAGGTGTATAAAGGGGGATGTGTGGGTGTGTGTGTAAGGGGGCATCTAAGAACATTGGAAGTAAGCAGAACGGTAGCAAAATTGATTTGTATCATTTAAGTAAGCCAGTAAACTTCCTTATGCTTCTGGTATGCTAGCAGATCTCCCTAGAGATATTGCTTCCATCAGAGTGGAGCAGAAGGGGAAAAGAAGCTAAACCTCTGTGGAACAGCAACAAACTGGTTGTACCAAAGTCTAATGTCACATCAGCAAAAGGAGTTTTTACTGCAAATGCATTACATCAGTCTTTTGCTGCCATAACAATGTTAACTAGCATTACCAAAAATAATCCTCCCCTACACCCATTCCTATGTTTTAATACTGTTAGAACACTTGTGATACAGGCCAAATATAAATGCCTCCACTAGTGAGCAAATAGGATAAAGATCCAAAGGCTTGCTAGCAAAGATAAGGCAATTTTCTCAGTTCCTGTGAAAGCTGTTTTAGAACAATACAGTAAGTTATTAAATTTTTTTCTGAATGTTAATAAAGAACTCCAAGTACGGAGGCAAGATCTTCCTTCAGGAACACAATATTGATAATTTCATCTGGCTTTCTTGTTACTGGAGAATTAGTTTCAGTGGTCCATAATCCAGAAAAAATCACCCAAACAAATTTTTGAGAACGTTTGCCATCTATATTCTGAATTGAAAATTCTTCATTTCAGTAGAAGAGTTCAGTACAAGTTTGAATACTGACATCAACAGCTTGGCAATTCTTTTCCTAAGATTCTAGCGACACTTTTAGATGAGGCAATACCCACGTATTTTATCGGTCTATCCCACTAACACTCAAGATTTCTTATTTTACTCTTTGACTGAAGAATTGCCAACACTGTTAGTTGATAATACTGAAGAAAGAAGTTGCTTAGTCTACAATTTCCACCATGGACCTAGAAGACTCAACAACTTTCACATTCTTTCTTTATCTGATATAGTGAAATAACAGATTTTTCCACTAACTGCCTTTTAAAGTTTTCCCCAGGGTGTAGTCTGTTTTCAGAAGAGACTGCTGGCAGAGGGCACTCAGTTAGTATGCAACACATAGTTTCTGTGTGGTCACGGCCAAGCTGCGTGCACCACGCTACCATAGGTGCCCACAAAATATTTTCTCACCATAAATTAGTGTGCATTTAGAGTTGAACTTGCTCCACACTGTTCTCTACTCAGACACTATTCAAATGCTCATAATGTGGAAGACTGCTCCACTGAGAAAGCAGCTTTGCAAAAGGGCACTCTAATGGTATAGCATCTACAGGAAGAGTTACCACATTTCACCAGTGCGCTGGCAGCTTGCTCCCTTGCTTAGCAGTCTCTTGACTCTCACATAGCACATTTTCTACCAGTATTGTCAGTAGCATTAACCTGTTAGGTAACATTTGCACAACTAATGGTTGTGCAAGAAAGGCACCTGGCCCAGCTGCCCATAGAAAGTGTGCAAATCAAGTTAACAGCCAAGTTCCCCACACCCTGTCCCTTGCAATTGCTCACACTACCACCAATGCCTGTGTTAAACAGATCACAGTGTTGACCATAAGGAATGAGACACCAAGAGCAGTGGGCATGCAGCAGTTCCCATTACTTGACATCAGCGTCTACACAGATTCCATCCAGAGGGCCTTCTGCCCTGGGGTTATCAGCTGTGCCAAACAATATGTCTCTGTCCTTTATGCCTAGCAGCAACCTATTACAATATTATCTTGATTTACCATCCTGGCAGGTTTCAGTATATGTCTAGTGTAGCATAGCTCACACTGAAGCGGAATACAGTACACTTCTTTGGTTCCCTAAGACCAAAGATGCCAAGCTGTGACTTGTAGATCTTACCAGGTCCTGAAGTTCTCGTAGCTGTTTTCCTGTAAGTCCCCCAATTCCTAAGTCATCGTCATCTTCTTCAGGTTGGCTAGGGACATTTCCAGAAGAGGGGCCCTGTTTGATAAAGAACTCTTCATGTTGGTCTAGTAGCAATCCATGCAGCATCCAGGCAGAGAGCTGCTTATACATGACTCCATGACACACAGCCAGAATCCTGAGGTCAAGAGAAACAGTCAGTCAGGCCTTTGCACACAGTAATCAAAACCTCACTGTACGTCATTCCAGAAGGTCCAGTTAGACAGCCAGGCAAGTATGACAAGTACTAAATGGCTAATGTGGTATTTTATATCTTTTTTTTTTTTTAACAGAGAAAGGCGGACAAAACTAAAAGGTGCAAAACTAAGCTAACATATCCTCTGAATATGTGGCTTCTCCATAGAAATCTGCTAGTAGACCAGAGATATAAGTCTGCAGTGGCTGCTGTTTCTACTCAAATGACATTTTAAGTAGTCTTTCTCCACAAGCACATACAAACATCACGACACTCAGTCACATTTATCATTTTGAAGGATCAAAGATCAGTAACAGGTCTACCATACGCAAAACAATTCATGTAGACTTCAAAAGAAGAAAAAAAACCTGGGTCTGAAGCTTTCTGAGCCCTTAATCCAAAGTATGGAGAAAGCCTTCATTCCCACCACAAGCCTGCTTTAGATAAATAATGGGGATTGCGACGGTTTTCCCTGCATGGTACTCCTACTTTTACACCATGTGAGGCTGTTTTGCATGCACTGTTTCAACAAGTAAGAAACACTTTGACACTAACTCCAGAAGAATGAAGTAACAGTTTTATTGTATCTACATACTTTTCCAGAGCACTGCGAACAGGAGGCAACCCCCCACAGCTATGTTTGTGGACTGTCTCCAATATCTGGCATCCATGAATCTGCAGAAAGAAAAGGTTAGACCAGGTCTGTTATTTGGATCTGCACTGACTTTTTCATACATTTAAGCACTACACTTTCAGCTCACAACAAAATGCCTTAACAAACTGAACAAGCCTTACAGAAAGAGAGGTGTAACATGCTCCGTGTAGTGATGAAAAACGCCTTCTATGTGTGGCTCTACACCCAAGCTTCTCTCAATGCTCTCCCTTAAAAAAATGTAAGCATCTCTGGATTCTGAAAACATTAGCCTCTGCCTTTTTTATTTCAGGCAACAGTCGGAGAAAACAGACTCAGAAAAGAATAAATTCCAACCACCAGCATCCTGTCCTATAAAATTCAAGTCATCAAAGATTATGGTATAAGGGAAAAAGTCAAATCCAGTGTAAATGAATTTGTAAAATAGTCTCAATGCTTACAACAGAACTAGTAATAGGGCATCCATTACTGAAACTACATTCTTTTCTAGTATTAGAAGTCTGGGATGGGGGCAGAAATAACTTTATCAGTTAAAGAGAAAACCTCTTAAGAGAAACTTGCTGCAATTTTACTGTACCTTCTGAGTTTTGATCTGTTCCACCATGACCATCACAGAGGGGAAGAGTAACTGAAACTGCAGAACAAGAAGTGAAATACTGATTCAGGTTGTTATGTAAGGAAGAGAGAAAAAAACTATGCTTGAGTAACTGTGGATAGCAGCTGAACACAATAATTTAATAAAACTATTCATCTATCTTTCCCCACAAATTAGAAACATGACATGCAGGTCTCTAGGAATTATATCCTCCCTCCACTGGAACAAGAGGCACGAAGCTACTATATTCCAGCAGTAGTTCGGGCTAAACACAGGCAGTGAGGAATGTGTGAGGGTCAAGGTGGAGGACCTTAGCTTTGTGTTGAAGTGCAGGTAATCCTCTGAGCATGATTAAGGGGCTACAGATGTAGAAGCATTAGACAGAAATGGCATGACATGATGGAGCAAGCCTCATTTATCCCACCCACTCAATGAGTGATAAAAGCAACCAAAGAACACTACCTCTTTATTAATACGACATACCTGGTCCAAGGAGTAATTAACATGTGAGATGGAAAGATGTGGGTCAGCCAGAAACTATAAAGATAAAGCAATTAACGAACATTAATTATCACAACTACTGGATGGTAACACTACCCAAGATATGTCAGCTATTAGTCTAGCAGAGATTAATCAAAACCTCTAAAACTGAAAACAGAAGCCAAAACAGTCTGAGACAGCAGTGGGATCTGACATAGATGGAGCACTTACTGAACTGAAAGAAGAGGGGACAACACTTATTAGGATGAAAAGTAATTTACAATGGCATCTCACAGGAATAATTTGGAAGGCATCCCTAATGTGGAAAGGAAAATACCTTGTTTCATCTTAGAAACTACTACTAGCATGTCTATTGCAGAAATGACAAGTTTCCACAATCTGTCAGCAGCACTACAGCCTCTTGTTCTGTACATCTCTCCTTTACCTCTTGTTCTAGGTCAAGTAGTGCCTGTCGATAAGGCTGCAGCACTGAATCAAGACCTGTGCAGAAGGCTCTCAAATAAATGCCATGTAATCCGCTCTGGTTTTGCTGAGATGGATGGTGATCCTGAAACCAAACAATAAAATCTGCATCAGCATCCTAGTGCAAGTCTGAAGAGTAACCTAATATCTGTGCAGTGTCACAGCAGTAGTCACTGCTCCAAACATGCTGAAATGCACCTTAGCTCACCATAAAGTGATCAGAAAAACAAATACAGCGCTGTCACAAGGAGAGTTACTTGAGCAGATTTATATTTAGCTCTTTTGTGGACCTATGCAAGTGCTGGGAGCCACTGGTACCAGTGCTTCTTCTGACTTAAGCATGCCTCTTGGATCTCAAGGCTCTTCGCAAATCTTGAGGACTACAAGATAGTCACGAGCATCCCGCTGAGTTCACAAACTCGAGCCAGTCTGCTGTGGTCAGAAATTATTACAAGACTTCCCCAATAACAAGATTTTACATTTGGTTCATCTTTCACTGCTCTCTACCCTTCCTTGCATGCATCGCAGAGAGCTTTCTGGAGCTCTGCTCGGTGCTAGCGCGGGTATGGGCCAGGGGCCGCGGGACACTCCTGCGTCCTGGGCAGCTTGGCCTTACCGGCATCTGCCCCGCTCTTCCCGGGAAATACCACGGCCCGGCGGCCCCACCTGCTGCTGTACGTGTCCCGTGTACTGCTCCACGAATTCGGCGAAGCGGATGTAGTCGGTGCCGAGGCGGCAGAGCCGGTTCAGGACGCTGGTCTCGCTGGGGTGCAGAAACGGCAGCTCCTGAGACACCTGGAGTGGGAAACAGCGGTGACGGACGGAAGGACGGGCGGGGCGGGGCAGGGGCCGGGGTGGGCTTTGGCCGGGGCCGTGCCACACCTGGAGGCCGCCGCGCTTGCTCCAGGTGAAGGCCGCCCCCGGGTACCCGCTCAGCGCCAGCAG
>VZTD01004789.1:240547-295186 GCA_013397725.1 Rhagologus leucostigma | reverse complement strand
AAGTGAAACAGCCGCGCCGAGCTCCCGCCAGCCCCGGCCCAGCGCAGCGCCATGGCGGCGGAGGACGTGGACGGGCTGGCCGTGTCCCGGCCCCACTATGGCTGTGAGTACCGGGGCGCCCGGGTCCGGGAATCCGCGTGGCCGTCAAGCGACGCCCAGCCCGAGCTGTCCGTGCCTTCCAGCGTCCAGCGGTGGGAGGGGAGGCTGGGCTGCCGCAGGCATGGGGGGAGCCGCGGGGTCCGGGCTCCGGGACTGCCCCGCGGGCGCGGCGCGCCCCGCCGCCTCTACTCGCGGGCCCCGGGGAGCCGCACCTCCCGCGGGGTGGGCGCCGTGCCGCGCGGGAGCTCGTCGAAGCTCGACGGCCCTCCTGAGCGCTGGAGGTGAGCGCTGGGAGAAGGCGGTGGATGGGCAGCGACGGGGCGTCCCGCGGCTGTGCCGCCGTCGTCTGCTGCGGGCGTGCCCCGCGCCTCGCCCAAGATGTCCGCCGCGGGCGGGGCGGGGGCTGCCCTGCCTTCCGCCTTCCCGCCGATTTTGGCGACCACACCCGATTTGCCGGGCGAAAGACCGCTCCCATCGGACACCTTCGCTGCCTTATCTTAGGCTTGCTGTGGAGAGGGACGCTTTGAATCTTGGCGTCCGACGCGCGGGCTCGCCTGTGCTACGATACTGCGTCAAAAATGATCAGCGGCGGAGGAAAACTTGGTGCTGTGAAGGGGCGATGTTGTAAGCGGCCCTCGGTCCGACCTGGCCTCTACACTTGCAGGGATGGGGTCGCCACAGCTTCTCTGGGCAACCCGTGCCAATGCCTCACTATCTTCTTGGTTGAAGAATTTCTCCCTATCATCTGAGTTAAATCTCTCCTTTTGTAGTTTAAAACTGTTGCCGTTGTCCCATCAGTATCTCCTTCTTCTTTTTATAAGCCCCCCTCTAAGTACTGAGAGGCCACAGTGAAGTATCCCTGGAGCCTTCTCTTCTCCAGGCTGAGCAACCCTAGCTGTCTCAGCCTGTCTTTGTGGCAGAGGTGTTCCAGCCCCCAGAGCATCTTTGTTGCCCTCCTCTGGACCTGCTCTAACAGGTTTTGTGCTGAGGATGCCAGACCTGGATGCAGTGTTCCAGCTGGGGTCTCACAAACACACAGTAGATAGTTGTTGAAGGCATTTTAGGTATAAGCTAACCTTTGATTAATAACAGTATGAGACATTTCCTATTTGTCAAATTGATCCACAAAACCTAAAAAAGCTGTGGGTTTTTCTTTTTTTTTTGATATGAGATGTATTTAGCTGTAAGTATGGGAAAATAAGACTTTTTCACTGAGGCTTTAAATGCACAGAATCTGGAAGATTTAGGCATATTGCCCCTATGTAGGTCTTCAGCTTGATCCGAAGATGACATGCAGGTTGTGAATCTGAATGATTGCCTTCCAGATAAGGAGTGTGAGTAGCGTTTCCACCTTGTTTTAGAGGTGGACTATAAAGATACAGAAAGGATTATATGATGTGAATATGTATTTGTGTCATTCCTTAATCTTTTGCTATCAAAAGCAGAGGATAAATGAGGGGACAAGTGGTTACTGATGTGCTTTTGAGGAAGACAAAGGCAAAGCTAGAAGAAAATAAGAAAACAAAGGATTGTTTCTAAGAAACTGTAAGAGAGATGCAGTCGAATTGAGAAATCAGGAAGAAGGAAGCTGGCAAATTTATGTGACAATGATAAGGAAACAGGGCATCTTCTGTTGCTAGTAAAGAACAAGTCATCAGATCTTTAATTTTCTGAATAAAAAAAAAACTGTGGTGAATTTCTTTGGGAGAGGTTGGATCTGATTTTTGATGTGCCTGTTTGGTTACATCCAATCTTCAACCATCTGAGGTCCGTGTTTTGTTTATTTTCAGCTGTCTTGGATAATGAGAGGTTAACAGCAGAGGAAATGGATGAAAGGCGACGCCAGAATGTAGCCTACGAATACCTTTGTCATCTGGAGGAAGCAAAGAGGTGAGAATAAGTGATTTTGAAATCACTGGTGCTTTAAAAGAAGATTTGACGTTTGGTACGGGGAATAATTTGGATGCATCTTACCTCTTGTCTCAGTTTCTTAGTCGCTATATAGTTTCGCTAGAAAAAACAACCAACCAAAAAAACAAAGAAACTCCTTTCCTCCCCAGAAAAACCAACCGACCTCTGCTGTGCGTATCTAACGTTCTCAAAGACGTCATGGCAAGGACTCTGTAGCTGTATTGCTCCAGTATTGCTAGCGATGGATGGGTTCTCCCTGTTGTCTAACTTGTATGTGTCTGGTGCAGTATTGCCTCCCGGCTTAGCAGTGCACATGAAAAACAGTTATTCCCTTCCTCTTAACTGAAACCTTTTACAAATTTAAATTGTAGCAGTGTATATCCCTTGCGCTTATCTTCTCTTAGACTGAGAACTCAATTCTTGCATGTTTCTCCATGCATTCATCTATTTAACAGATCTGTAGTACTCTTCCCTGGGTTGCTCTGACTTCTCTCCAGGGACTCAGTGTCTTTCTGGGAGTCCACTGCGAAAACAGAGAAAACTTTTCCAACAGGATGTTAGTGTGCCAACTTATAAAGAGCTCAAGGATTATTTTGTGTACCCCAATAGATTTGATAGTATCATACATTATTGCATGGTATCTGATTTTTCATGTTATGATATAGTAGAGTTTTGCTGAGTTGTCACATTGAAGTTGTGCTGCTGCAATTTGTTTCTCATCTTGTGTTTATATGGTCTATTGTGTTTTCCCGAGTGTGTTACCTTTCACTTNGATGTGCCTGTTTGGTTACATCCAATCTTCAACCATCTGAGGTCCGTGTGTTGTGTATTTTCAGCTGTCTTGGATAATGAGAGGTTAACAGCAGAGGAAATGGATGAAAGGCGACGCCAGAATGTAGCCTACGAATACCTTTGTCATCTGGAGGAAGCAAAGAGGTGAGAATAAGTGATTTTGAAATCACTGGTGCTTTAAAAGAAGATTTGACGTTTGGTACGGGGAATAATTTGGATGCATCTTACCTCTTGTCTCAGTTTCTTAGTCGCTATATAGTTTCGCTAGAAAAAACAACCAACCAAAAAAACAAAGAAACTCCTTTCCTCCCCAGAAAAACCAACCGACCTCTGCTGTGCGTATCTAACGTTCTCAAAGACGTCATGGCAAGGACTCTGTAGCTGTATTGCTCCAGTACTGCTAGCAATGGATGGGTTCTCCCTGTTGTCTAACTTGTATGTGTCTGGTGCAGTATTGCCTCCCGGCTTAGCAGTGCACATGAAAAACAGTTATTCCCTTCCTCTTAACTGAAACCTTTTACAAATTTAAATTGTAGCAGTGTATATCCCTTGCACTTATCTTCTCTTAGACTGAGAACTCAATTCTTGCATGTTTCTCCATGCATTCATCTATTTAACAGATCTGTAGTACTCTTCCCTGGGTTGCTCTGACTTCTCTCCAGGGACTCAGTGTCTTTCTGGGAGTCCACTGCGAAAACAGAGAAAACTTTTCCAACAGGATGTTAGTGTGCCAACTTATAAAGAGCTCAAGGATTATTTTGTGTACCCCAATAGATTTGATAGTATCATACATTATTGCATGGTATCTGATTTTTCATGTTATGATATAGTAGAGTTTTGCTGAGTTGTCACATTGAAGTTGTGCTGCTGCAATTTGTTTCTCATCTTGTGTTTATATGGTCTATTGTGTTTTCCCGAGTGTGTTACCTTTCACTTGATCCTGCTGAATTAGATTTTTCCTGATTTTTGTTTAAAATATTGAAATAACTTTTATCTTATTTGTGTTCCAGCATGTGTGTAGCTTTTGTGTCACCTCCATGTTTAATAAGCTTATAAACATACTGTATATCTTCATTCAGGCAATTTGTTGAAAGTATGGTCAGAGCACAGTAGATACTGTATATCTGCTGTTGAAGGAAAAAGGACTGGTATTAAAAATGAATGCATGAAGTCTTACTGTTGCTATTTTTAAAAACATTTTGCAAACATTAAATCCTGTATGCTGTGTGTGAAGAATAGGAATGAGACATACGTAGACACATGTTCGACATAGCCGAGAGCATGGCTCACTGAATACTTAACTCTCCCTTTGTGCTTCAAAAGATGATATGGGTTAAGAGCCAGAAAATTTTCCCTGGCTGGGTGATGAATTTTGTATAAATCTGTGTAATTCTTCCTTAGCAAGACAGACATGTTCAGCTGTAGTGACTTTACTGAGAAGGAAGTACTGAGTTTGTGCAAGTTCACCACTGGCAGAATATAAAGGATTTAATTCCAGGACTTTAATTTTATCAAGAATGTTAATGCTCTAGTCCTTTAGTGCTTTATAAGAATGATCACTACTATAAGTTCACAGAAACTGCTTAGTTACTAGTAGATAACAATTTTCCTTCCATACAGACTTGAATGAAGTTTGAAATAGTAAGTAAGATCTGACTGTGTTTGAAAGTAACTCCTTCCCTTTGAATCCAAAGTCTATAGCAGCAAGTGCTGGGCAAACAGGGAGAGATGAGTTGCACTGTAGTAACTGTTCAAGCTTGATGGAGCCCCAGATCCTTCACTTCTGGACTCTTCCTGTCGTCGGCCTTGGAGTGAATGCTTCAGGAGGTGCTGATTCTCTCTTGAATTCCATACCCAGACTTGCAAAAAAAAACTTCAGGCAAAAATACGTTCCACAGTAACAGCTTTAGTATTTTCGTTAAGCTCTTGCTTAGCCATGGAGACTTACTCTTTAAATGAATCACCTTTGACTCTGAAGTTCTTAGTGATCTTGTCTCTTCTGAGTATTGTCTTGATATTGATGAGGTTGAGCAGCTGGGCATTTGATTTTTGCCACATCTTGTCAGAGAAAAGGAAGTTTTCACTCTCATCTCAGGGTGAGCCTTGAGATGTTTCAAATAATGCCTAGTGGTTGCCAGTGTGTTTTGTAAAGAATGAAGCAACAGCTGTGTTGCTCAAAATGCAAGTAGTGGTGTACAGCCTTCCTTGTATCCACCTTGGCAGTTGGAGCACTTATTTTGTAAGTGGAAGGTCTGCTTTGAGAGCCTCAACCCTTATCCATCCCATAACCCATGTTTGCTTAGTGGCTTACAGGCTATTCGTGTATATGTGAGTGGGAGTTCCTGATTCCTACAGTTAAGGCCGTATCACTTAACATAAGAGTTAAAGATTAAATGACCAGGAGGGGAGCAGACTTCTTAGTTTAATAATTAAGATATACGAGGGAGAGCAAAGGCTTGAGTTTATTGTCCCAGGAATTTTTTTTCCTCAGTGAGCAGTTATTTTGTAAATTGCCCTTTGAGTTTTACTTATTACTGCTAGTACGGTCTAGAAGAGGGCTCTTGGCTGCATTGTTGGTGAGGAGTTTATTTAATGAAACAATTAAACAAGACCTATAAGAGATCAGTGTGTTTGAAATTAATGCCCTTGATCTGAGATTTTCTGTATTTGATGTCTTTGCCAGGAGTGTAGCTGAGGCGTAGCATCTGAATTAGATGCTGTGGTATTTCGCTTGTGCTATTGATTACAGTCCCTCTGAGCTGTGGGAGGGCTAATAATCTTTCTTCATGGTGAGAGAATGTCAGATTGGAAGTTCTATCTCTAAGGAGAAGAGAGGACCTTAGAACAGAGGAAGGTAGCTGGTGCACCCCATGTCACACTCAGAAGCTGAAAAGGTGAACGTTATAAAGTTGATGGTAGCCAAGGCAGAGTGGGAGGCAGCTGAGAACAACACTTAGTGACTCCCCTCCTCTTTCCCGTAATCATGTTATATTATTACAGTGTAATATTGCATTCAAACACTGTAGTTTATATTAATTTTTTTTCTACAACATAAAGGCACCTAAAATCATGTGATTAACAACATGCTGATTTGCATTGCATCAGCATTGTCAGAGGCTTGCTATCTCTTTAACCGAGCAACAGATATGGACTCTAGAAGCAAAGTTGGTTTTTTTAAAATGTTAGAAGAAGGTAAAATGAAAATTGGCTAGCACCTAATTTCATACTGAAATAAAAAACTAGAAAAGTTTGAATTTCTGAACTGTCTGATGTGACAGCCCATGTGCAGTAAGTTTGAGTATTTCTATACTCAATTTATGGCAATTTATAGCTGTTTGCAGGACCTGTCTACTAATGAGCATACATCAGAAGCATTATCAGAGGAATAATTTGTACTTACTTAATGGTATTCCAGCATGTTCTTTGGTTGGGTTTTTTCAGTGTCACTGTTGTTCTATTGATACTTAGTAGTTTTTTATTTCAGTTAATGTGCAACAGTCTTGTGAAACAGGAATTAATTCTTGCTAGTTGGAGAAAGGGAGGCAGAGTGTAACTAAGTTGCTCAAGATTGTGAAAGACTGAAATGAAATTTGGAGTTACAATGAAGATTGTGAATAGAGGGATCCCTCTACTATGTATGGACCAGATGCCTCATTCTTGAATAAAAATGGCTTTATTAATACGTGTTGTTTAATACTTCAAGTTTTCTTTTTCGTGTTCTCTTTTTTCTTTGTTTGGATTGCTTTGCTTTTTATTTTCCTGTCTCTAAATCACAGCAGTCTAATAGAAAAGCTGTGGCAGTGCAGATAAAACTGTAAGAGTATACTCTGTTCTCTTGGCAGCTCATGCTTGCAGAAGGATAAGGGTATATTTATCTCAAATAGAAGCAGCCCGGGAGACCTAATTTTTGTGGTCCTTATCTAGAAGTCGGGGTGTTTTACTATAATATTCTTCATCGGTGTTTCCACTTGTAGATTGGGTCAGCTGCTGGGTTTGGGTTGGTTGTTTGGATTGGTTTTTCGTATGTGTTGTTTTGTGGTGGGTTTTTTTTGTTTTCTGCTTCTCTCAGATACAGTGCAAGTCCCGTGTTAGATTATAATCCAGGACTACTCATAGATAATATTTTATTATCACTAGTTGTAAGCTGAAGTAACTTCTACTTAGCTCTTACCACTTTATTTGGGCTTTTATCAGCTCCTGTTTGGACTTGAGATATTTCTCTACAGATCCTGTACTGTTTCATTGATGACCTCATGCAGTTGGCAGGGAGTGGCTGTCTGGACTGAAAGTGTCTTGGAATGCACATTCAGAACTGTGTTTTTCTGAAGAGTGGGTGGAGAGAGGTACAGCAAGGACAGTGGTAGAGTACCACCGTCTTTGCCTCACTTTGGATACTTTTTTTATGACTCACTGGAAATAGTAATGAAAGGCAGACAGGAGGAAAGAAACAACTGTTTGTTCAGAGACCAGGATTTTTTTTTTTGGACTGTGCTTTCTGAAGGAATACTGTGTGTTGTAATGTAAGAAGAGAGCAACCCAAAATAACCAAAGCAAATAGATGTCACTAACAGTTCTTGGCTATTGCGTACTGTGGAGTGCTTCTTAATAATTCTTATTTACAACAAATCAGGTTGGTCTTGAGGTGTGATAACTTCAGTGATGTTGCAGATTCCAAGCATTTAGGCCTATTTAGTTTCTAATGCTAAGTGATCAAGGCAATTAGCTTGAAAAAGATTTCTGTGTATTTGATAATTAAGTTCCTCTTGACTGTGGGCTTGGTACTCATCTGAAAGCTCTCCAGGACAAATGACAAATCTTTTTGGCAAACATGGCAAATGCAGTAGTATCCTCATGAGCAAGAGCAGCTAAGGGAATTCTTACAGGGTGTTGGCAGTGTTTGCAAGGGAGCAAAGAGGAACCTCATATTTACTTTTAAGGAGGCGGGAAGTGGTGGAGAGAAAGATTTAAATGCCAAAGTATCAGTATCCTCTTTGGTTCAGCTGCGTGTTGCCAGGAAGAGTACATCAATCACTGGGAAAAATCTGTCCTATGGACTCGTTAATTTTTCGCGCTTTTGTATCTTTGAACTGAAAATGTCTGTGTGGATAATGAGAATGTTCTGGGACCTTTTAGCTGTGGGCAGTACTTGTTTTCCTAGCTCTCCATCTGAGAGACTGTGTCTCTTCCTGTACAAGCCTTACTGAAAGGCATTTAAATAACCACCTACTTTTCTAGAGGAGAACACTCCTGATGTGATAAATTTATTTTACTTTGCTGTTGTTACCTCTCTGAGAGATCTTTCCTCTTCTGAGGTGATTCCTTGATTTGTTTAGAGTTGGTAGAATGAGTTATTTTAAAGAGAAGTGTTTGTTGGGTTTTTTTCCGTGGCTGTCTAATGCCCTTGTTCAGGTGAACTGGATGAAGAGCTGAGGCTGTCTTCCAAGTTTTCTCTTCTTAACCATCTGTGAGAATGCCTGCCAAGTCTACATTTGTAGCTGCATAAAAATATTTGAGATTGCCTCTACATATGAATGATCTGCTGGAGTACGAGAATCCTCATCTTTCAATAAAATTAATAGTATGGTTAGTCCAAAAAATGCCATACCTGTGATGCTGGCAGTAATGAGCAGTGAAAAAGCCTTTAAGCCATAGTTTTGTACATTCTCTCGGATGGCTTGTGCAGACACTGTTGGGGAGAAAAAAAAAAAGGTGCTGCCCTTTTGCTCTTACCACTTTTTCCTCTGCTGGGGAGCTGCAGTGGCCATGCATCTTTTCCTTGGTACACCTGTGGGGGATTGCACTAGAAGGGCTAAATGATCATGAGCAGAAGCATCTAGCTATGAAGGCACCACATGCAACAGTTGGAGTGGCTTGTCTTTAAACATGCCTGGATTAGCTGCTAGTCATCCAGATCCCAGCATGTTTGCATTCGGTTTCACTCGACCTCCTTTGGGGGCAGAGCACAGTGAACAAATGCTGGTGAGTCATGGAAATGGTACCGGACAGAGAGAGTCATTGCTGTGTACAACAAAGGGTATGAAAAGCCTTATCCTTGTCTGTAACACGTAAATTCTGCATGTGGTTGCCAACTGAGAAAGTGCCCAGGAGATGTGAGGAGAACTTGATGACCGGTCACCCTCCATGTTAGGGCAACAGGTCCTGGACCTCCTGATGCTTGTTGAGCTGGGTGTAATGGCCCACTCCTGGGTGGACGGCTTGAACATCCTTTTCCTGCTAGTCTGATTGCAGGACAGACTTCTTGGGCACCAGTAACTTTCTGATGCTTGTGAGTATAAGGTCAAGTGAAACCTTGGGGTGGGTGTTTCAGTTTTTATGTCCAAATACGAATCATCTTCCTCCTTTGACAAAGTCTGGCAGATTTTGCTATGGTGTTGGTACTCAAGTGTAACTGCACTTCCTGACTGTCTACCACATACCTTGGCTTTAGAGCAAGGTTGAAGGCAAGAGCTTTTTCTTTTCTGGGGCAAGTGACAAGGATTTAAATTTCTATTTCAGCTTGTTAGATTTTTCAAAACTATCTGAGTTGAAAGTGGAATTAAGAATGATGCTTTTGGTAGAGAAATAGAGGACTATAGACCAATGAGCAGTCAAAATGTGTTTTAGTAAACACATCTTGCTCAATATAATAATTCAAATTACAATGCTGATAGTTTTATGGTAATTACTGGTGTAATTTTAATAGTTGTAAAGATATCTGACAATGTGTCATACTGATATGAGCAAAGTCCTGAGTGTTAACAGGTGTGATTTCAGATTTACTTGCTTTGGAAAACTTTAAGTGACTGATCTTGAACATTGTATCTCCTGATGATGATCATGTTTCCCAGGATGTTGGTTGTTACACCACTGTGAAAGCCTTCCTGTGCTCCTCTTCCCCCCACCCTTCTCTGGGATGTGATTATGATCTTTGAAGAGTGGAATTCTAAATAAGTATTGTTGGTACCTTCCTTTAGATTGGACACCTGCTGTCTGGAATGTGCTGGTGTCCCTTAGTCTTCTTCTGTGAGCCTTGTTTCTGTAGGACAATTTCTCAGGCAAAAGATAATAATGCTTGAAATTGTATCAGTGCCAGGTGCTAGACAAGATGGGCTAAAAACATTGATGTGTTATGCAAATATGGACCCTGAGGGTGAGCAAATACATTGGGGAGTTAAGGAAAGTTTTTCTTTCTCGAGGTTTTGTTGTTCTGAGTGGAATGCTTGGTATTCTGAAAGTCATTGTGTGACATAATTTGTCATTTTTGTGCTAGGGATTAAATGGCAGGCTAGCATTGTTCACATTTCTCATTTCCAGCTTCTGACTGATGGTTATACTGTGATCGCTGAAACTCGGTTTGGCAGAGAGTTCTGACCTCTTGTATGTTTTCTGCCATCTGCAAGATTCTTGCCAAATTCTTCTGTTACGGCAGCCACATGAATAAGATGCTATCACAAACTATTACTTAAGGAGGTTTATATTATTTACTGTATGTCAGAAATCCTGTGAAACAAACTACTTTCCACCTAAATAAATGTAGTAGTTTTCAACACAGGGACAGGTTGATCATGTTACAGGTCCTTCTTGTTCAAATTGTAGTTGTCCTGGAATTGTGAAACTAGCTAATTAACTACCAGAAACTGAAGCACGTGAGTATTTTTGGATCTTTACTGCTGCAGGTTTTCATACTTTGGCAGATCGAGAGCAAATTTTCCATTTATTTTCTTGTGGGCAAAACTATTATTATATGTTTCATTTTGGGTTTTTGTTTGTTTGTTTTTTGTTTGGGTTTTCTGTTTGTTGTTTTTTTGAGCCCAGACTGGACAACTTGAGGAACTTTTGCGTCAGCACTGTGATATTTGACAGTTAGACCACAAAGGTATCCAGTGTTGATTTTCTTGATGCTCTAGGCACTTCAAAAGTGCACAAAATGACCTAGTTTCAAGAATTTGTACCCAAAGTCTGAGCACACACATGGAAATCACATGTTGAAGATGTATGTTTGAAGAATGTAATTCTGGGCATAACAGCCTGCCTATTTCATGGCCGTGAGAAGGAGATGTTTAAGGCAGTCTAACTACGTCGGTAAAGCACAGGTTTAGGCAGGCTCGTTTTTCTAATTAGATGTTGGTGTGGTATACAGTGTTACAAAGACTGGAGACTAACAGTCATATGCGCCTGGAAAGAGAGTGAAGCTCTATGCCCCTCCAGACCTCATTCAGGAGGAAACAGAGCATATGCTTCTTGAAGAAGAAGACAGCACCCTTCCAAAGTGTAGTTGGTAGGGGGAACGCTAGAAGCAAGGAAGGAGTGCTGTGGCACTGACGTGCTTACGAAGAGAAGACTTGCATGATTCTGTCTGATGATCAAGAACTCTGTGGCCAGTGCTCTTAAACTGGTGGCTCAGAAGTTTGTGTGGAGGTTCTGTTTGCAGCTTTCCTGCTAATGAAACTGGTGAGGTATGCAGTAAGCAGAATGTGATGTGGTCCTGTGGACGGCTGAGCTTCAGCCAACAGTGTTGGTACCAGGCCCTGATACGAATTGTACCAGTTATTCTTCAGCGTGATGTATGAAGTTTATGTACTTTATCTTCTTAGAGTTCTTATTTGCTAAAAATGCTGTAACATCGCTCTTGAGGGCTGCACAGTGGGAGTGACCACCAGCTGCAGACTCAGATGGTGTTTTGGGCCGCTGTGTCATCTCAGAGTTGAAAAATGTCACTGGCTACGTCTGTGTAAAAAAGGAAAGGCCATTGTTTTGGAACTGTAGGTCAACTGAAGGTTAGAAAATGTTATTTCTATTTCTGGCCTCTGCAAATAGTTAGTTTTACCTGGAAATTATTGCTACTTAATGATACTTAAGAAGTGAGCTTTCCTCATTGGTCGATGAAATCACTTTTTTTCAAACTGTTGATGCGTTCTGTATTTTGTATGCCACGCTCTGTTTTCTTTTTGTGCTGGAACATACTGCACAGTAGTCCTGTCATGAAATGAGCAGCCTTCCCCAGAGGCTTTGTCCATTTTTTAAATTTTCTGCTCTAGTATTTTTGTTTATTCAACTGGATATTCTTGCAACAGTTTCTGGAGAGATGGATTGCTAGTTCTACTTCCTCAGGCTTGTCTATAGTCAGTCTGAGAGGAAAAGAGTGACTTTTGATTTCTTTTCCACACTATTTCCATTGTCTCAGGGTTATCCAGACTCAACATTTTCACAAGTAAAATAGCAAAAGGTATGCCATATGATCAGTGTTAAGTTTTTGCTGTGTCTAAACTCCAGTTCTGGTTGAAAGATGCCTGTGATACTTCTCAAACATAGAACACAGTTGTGTAACTCGTCACAACCCTCAATAATGCCATATTGTGGGAGAATAAAAAAGTTGGTAGTTGAGATGGCCTATGTTAATTTTTTCCAGTCCTTGGTAATGGAGCAGTTTATCCTTTGAAAGCTTGAAGACAACGTTACTTGAGAGACTGGCTGCCCAACAATACCTGATGTTACATTTTTATTGTCGTGTCTTGTCAGGAAGGCCTGGCTGTGAATTGCAGGTGATGGTAGTAGCTGCAGGTAGGTATTCCAGAATCTTTTTCTAGGAATGAGATTTTGTAACAATGTGACTAACTGATTGGAAAGGTACAATTACTACTTTAATTAGAGCTAGCTTCAGTAAAGTTTTAAGTCCAATGTTATCTATGCAGTCATGTGATGAAACTTGATTGAAAAAATAGTTCTGGGTTAAACATTGTTTTCTGTACTGGTGAGAGGGGGGGAGCATAGTGGAAACAACCAAAGTAGCAGAAAAGAATTGAAAGTTTCTGTGAAAAGCTTATTGATGGCATATTGTTCTAATGCCTAATGTCTAAAAGGAGTAGAGGTTGTTGCCCATCAGCCAGATTCCCTGCTTATTGAGAAATGCATTCGTCTTGTTCATCTGGAAATTCCACATTTACTTCTGCCTTTTAAGGATGACAGGTGTTAATTTTAATACAAGTATGTGAGCTTTTAAATATAGAAGGTACTGGATGATGTTTTCTGGAAACATAGCTTTGTCCTCTGGCTTAGCAAATGGTTAAGCAATGCCACACCAAGCGGGAGCATTACTGTATGTAAATTGCTCTAGTTTTGTAGCTACATTAACACCCACTTGGGAACCTGTTGAAACAGGTATGAGTACATTGAGACAGCTTATGTTCTAATTATGGGCCGTTTATCTTTCTTTATGGAGATAGACAGAATGCCTCTGTGTCCTTCCATAAGGTACTAATTAAATGGTTTGGTCACGTGTCCCTTCTACTTCCATTTTAGGTCTTCTAGTCTGAAAAAAGTGGGTGTTTTTTGGGTTTGTTTTTTTTTTTTCCCCAGTAAGGTAGTTGGGAAGGTATTGTGCAACTGTTGCTATGATTTGGACTCTTCCTTTGTCTGAGTAGCTCTGTGTCCTCTCAGTAATCTTTGGTTGTAATGGTCTAGGGCATGCAAATGATGGTATCTTTTTGATAATGGTCCAGAATTTTAAACTTATGTCATGTTTATTACATATTCAGTTAGTATGTGCATTTTTCTAGAACTTTATATTCAAGAGCAACTAAGTTTTTTGAGAGGAAAGCAGCAAAACCTGGGAAAACAGTAGTTTTAAGAAGAACTGAGTTTCTTTTTGTAGCTTTGTACAGATGTTGGCCAGGTATTCCCAGAAGCCTTTTCTTCCTGGTAAACACTACTCCTTATTGCTTTTCCAGGTCCTGCTTTGGGTTGCAAGCCCTCCCTCTTTTCTTGGTCTCAGGCTGCAGTCCACAGTGCACTGGTGTCTCATTTGGGATTTAAAGTGCACTGGGTTGAAGCAGGATCATCCACTTGCTTGTGTTTCAGATCAGTGCCACAGGGCTTATCATCCCTGTGAGCTAAATTATGAACCTTGTTTACCTTACACTGTCAGCTCTCTTTTATAGTAAGGACTGTTGCTATTCTGGGCCCCTGCTGCCTTGAAAGCCACCTTTCTGTGATCTTAATTGATCCAAGGCTCATCTGTCCTGTAAGAGCTTTAGAGTTCAGCTGAAAGTAAGGCGTGATCTAAGTAAGACACATTAGAAAGTGGCCCGTGGTTGTGCAGGTCCGTTTTTTAGAGACCAGAACAGCCAGGTAGCATGTCATCTTTAGGAGAAACTGTAGCTGAGCTTGCAGTTTGCAGCTTCCGGTAGCTTGAACAGAAGAAATATCGAGGTGTACCTCTGTTTTGAGAACAGTGATTTTTCAAAACGTTTTGCTGTAGTCTTTATTTTTGTCATGAGGTCCATGATACCATTAAATGAGATGGAAGGCAACAAGGGAAAATGAGTTATGAGGAGAAGAATGCCTGTTCCATGTTTTTTCTCCTGTTCTTGAAATGGAGAGGTGGGAGAAGATATATAGGAAGATAGACTTGAGAACAGCATCATCAAACTGAAAGAGGATAGGTTTAGATTAGGTTGTAGGGAAAAATTCTTCACTGTGTGGGTGTTGAGGCACTGGAGCAGGTTGCCCAGAGAAACTGGCTTGCCTTGTCCCTATAAGTGTTCAAGACCAGGCTTGGATGGAGTTCTGAGCAACCTCGTCTAGTGGAAGGCGTCCCTGCTCATGGCAGAGGGTTGGAATGATATAGGCTTTGAGGTACTTTCTGACCCGAACCATTCTATGATTCTGTGGCCATTGTAGGGCCTCTCTGTGAGATCGTTTAAAAGAGCTTGAGTAAGTGGCACAAAGTCATGAAATAACTAGAAAATAGTTAATGAGAGTAAAGAGGTGCTTGTGAGATAAACTTGTACAAAGGGAAGATTTAAGTTAGTTAAAAGGACAGGATGGCCACTATGTCTAGACCAGTAGAAACTAAGTCATGGGCTGAAGGAGAAACATGAATATGAGATGGTGTCTTAATTACTTTTGAAACTCTGGCTGGTGAACTCTGTACTTCTCCTTAATATTTTGTCTGAAGTGTTACGATCTAGCATTTTAATGATGCAGACTCTGTGGTAGTGTAATATCCGTTTTCAGCCCCAGTGCTAAGTGAATACTGTGCTTGAGTATGACAGCAGCAGCAGCAGCATGAGACTTGTTTGGCATGGGGTTGTGTTCACGAATTGGAAATACACTCATGTGATCAGCTTTGTTGTTCTTGCACTTCCAGATGGATGGAGGCCTGTTTGAATGAGGAGCTGCCTGCCACCACAGAGCTGGAAGAAGGATTGAGAAATGGAGTCTACCTGGCAAAACTTGGAAACTTTTTCTCCCCTAAAGTGGTTTCTGTGAAGAAAATCTATGATAGGGAACAGACTAGGTATAAGGTGAGTGCTGTTGACCATAGATACTTCTTTAGATAGACGTCTAAAATGGGAATATGTACACATGGAGGTACTGTGAGAAAATAAGCAGAAAGTTAATTCGTATTAGTCTTACCTGAGAAACTCTGCCTTCACTCTAGAACAATGGTTAAATGAGGGGGTAGGTGGACTCTTAGCTTTATATCTAAGCTTGCACTTAGGTGAAATAATTTGTCATAAACAGTCGATATAAGCATATATAGAAGACTACTGACTTCTTTCCTGCAAAAGTGCTGTTTTCACTATCTGTGTTAATGAACCTCCCTACTGTTCTTGACATCTGTGATATTTTGTTTCTTACTGCCCTCCCTCTTGTTTCTGCCGATTTTTGTTTCAGGCAACTGGTCTCCACTTCCGACACACAGATAATGTAATCCAGTGGCTGAATGCCATGTCTGAGATTGGTCTCCCCAAGGTAACTTCTGTCTTGTACGTCCAAATAAATAATCTTCGAGAAGCTTTGCGTTCTGTGGAAGCATTTGCTGTTATAAAAAAATGCGCACACTTAGTCTAGTTAATTCTTAGATTTCTAGATTTGTGTCCCTATAGAAACTCTCCTAAAACTTGCTGAAAGATTTCCTTCTGCTACATGTGTGAGAATGACTAGGAGAAAAATAATTTATCCTTTTGTACCATATCCCTAATATTACTTATCTTGCGTAATATCTGCATTACATCATTCTTGCCATGCATTCTTTTGAGCAGTATCCGGGCTACAGTTTGATGTGGAAGTTGTTTTAGAAATCAATTCTAAAAGTAGCAGCACAACAGAAAATACTGTGTTCTCAGTTTCTTCAGATTTTCCTATGAAATTTTCATATAGAGTTGAAATGTTCCTGGTGTAGCTTAATCAAATATAAATTATTGACTTGACTAGAGAAATGGCCAGATAAATTTCTCCGGGCTAATAAACACAGTTGCCTGAAAGTACATGGAACTGTGGTAGCGTTGGGCTGATAGTCAAGGCTTTTTGTAGCCGTGTTATGCATAGTCTCACCAAAACTGGCATTGCGTAGTTTAATCTGATGAATGTTTTGTTTGTATATGTGCTTGCAAATTGAACACTTCGGTTTTGGAAAATATTTTTGAGTAACTTGTTGTCATTTACTACTTGAGCTTTCCTGGGATCTATGATGATCTTAGAGAAACACATTTCGGGTTAGGAAATACTGAAATATGCTGTTAGGGTGGTTAGGTGAAAAGAAATGAGGAGGGATTTAAACAGAGAGATGTTAAGTGCCAGGCATGAGGTAAGATTTTCAGATGTAAGTAGGCTTTGGGTGGAAGTAAATGTGTGAGAAGATGTTAAAGATGCTGGGCTGGGGTTCAGTATGTTTTCAAGAGATACTGGTGCTTTAAGTATTTTCCCATGCAGAACAGCCAGGGAACTGATGCTGTGGAATTGAGGGTCATTCAGTTGCTCTTGCCTTTACAGAAAGAGCAATCCTATTTTGTGCACATAGGCAACAGCAAGGAACCTTCAAATAACTGGAAAATAACATCCTTTGTCAGTACTTCTGAAATAATTGAACCTTCAGTATCAACCCCTTTTGTTAAACTTCGAAGAGCTTGTGTTTGAGACTGTCTGAAAGCTTTTGGGTCCAGCTAACTGAAAATATAGTATGCAGAGCACCTCAGTGCTGGTTTGGGTTTCCCTTTGAAACTTTCTGTTCTCTTGTTTCTCAACCGCGTTTAATCCAAACAAAATTCTCTCTTCTCCTGTAAGTCTTTTTTTCATCCTTTGGCTTTCACCAAAGTCCTTGCTAATACCTCATGACCCAGTATCTTGGTGCACACACAAAAGAAAGCTTCTACCCATTCACGTATGTAGAACTTGGCAGGAAAAGGGGAGCTCTTGTTTGGGTATTAGAAACAAAAGGAAGGATTGACACTTCAAATAGGAGAAACACTGGTCCAGGCAGAGAAGCTTGAAGAGTTTTGTTCCGTGAGCTGTTTCTTTAGTGTAATGTGGAAGAATTGGGCTGATACGATTTGTCTGTATAGAATGAGTACAATTCAGACTGCTAACTTTGTTTTATCTTTAGATATTCTACCCAGAAACAACAGATATCTATGATCGCAAGAACATGCCACGCTGTATCTATTGTATTCATGCACTCAGGTAAGGAATACGGGACAGAAATCTGATTGCTTCTGAAAGCTTTCTGCAAAGCTGAAAGGCGACAGGAGAGAGAGCTGAACTGAAGGCTAGATGAGGGCAAATTTTCTAGCACAACAATCTCATCAGGTCAGACCAAAGATCCATGAAGCCAGTATTTTGCCTTGGGCAATGGCTGAATCAGATTCTGAAGGAAAAAGAACCAGTCAAGTATATTGCAATTACTACCTTTTCATTCAAATTCACACCCTCTCTGCCATCTGAGGCAGAGCTAGACATTCTTTAACCAAGAAGATACTAAGGCACTGGCACAGACTGGGACAGCCAAAGCTTCTCTGGGCATCCCTGGAAGTGTTCTAGGCCAGGTTGGACAGGGCTTGGAGCAGCTTGGGATAGTGGAAGGTGTCTCTGCCTATGGCAGTGGGGTGAGTTGGAACTAGATGATCTTTAAGGTCCCATCCAACCCAAGCCTTTCTGTGATCTCTGTTGAGCTAGCATGACAGGCAAAAAGTAGAGGAGTTGCTATTCTCTTCCCGGTCCCATTTGTACTCAGCTGTATGGGTTCATCCCTCCTTTGTAGCAGTTCCATTTCTCGTCAGGCCGCAGGTAAATACATTAACCCCATTTTAGTAAGCCAAATCAGCTTAGTGAATACTTCACTATTGGTGATGCCACACCTGCAGTCCTGTGTCTAGTTCTGGGGTCTCCAGCATAAGAGAGACACAAACTTGCTGGAGAGAGTTGAAGGAAGGGTCACTAAGATGATTAATGGACTAGAGGATCTCTCCTGTCGGGACAAGCCAAGGCTGTTGGGACTATTCAGCCTAGATAACATATAGTGCCGTGGGAATGTCAACAATGTTTGCAGCTATCTGAAGGGAGGATGCAAAGGAGATGTGAAGCCAGGCTCATTTCAGTGCTGTCCCATGATGTGACAAGAGGCAAATGGCATAATCTGAACCACAGGAGGGTCCCTCTTAACATCAGGAAATTCTTCATTTACTGTGAGAGTGACCAAGGAGTGGCATGGGTTGCTCTGAAATGTGGGGTCTCCACTGTTGGCGATCCTCAAAAGCCGTGATCCTGCAGAACTTGATCCTATGTGACCTGGTTTGAAAAGGGAGCTTGAATGAGACAAACTTGAGAGTGCCCTTCTAACCTCAACCATTCTGTAATTCTGTGAAGACTTCGTGGTGGTGGGCCAGTTACGTTCAGCTGAGGGGGGAAGAGAGGAGTCAGCTCACTCTCTTGGTGATTACTGGCTGTTATATTGGCTTACCTGTCCTTGAATCTATATATCCTAGAATTGTATCCTTGTCAGAACCACAACGAAAAACGACTAGTTCTAATTGTTTGTTTTCTTTTCTAGCCTGTACCTTTTTAAACTGGGTCTTGCCCCCCAGATTCAGGATTTATATGGCAAGGTAGACTTCACAGGTAAAAAAACCCCAACACTCACGTATGCTGCCTTTATCTCATACTCTGCTAGATCAGTTGTTGAACACTTGTTTAGGTCAATTAAAGGATTGTTACTGTTGATATCCTAAATGCAAATAAAATTATAAATTAATGGCTGTGAGGAGTTTTAGTAATTTAAGAAAAGGTTTTATTTGCCAGCTTCTGAGCCAGGCAGTTAGACAGTCATCAGTTCACTAATCATTTACTTTCACAAATAACAACGTCTTAACTCTTTTGTCACTGTTCTAAGATGCTTAAGCCTTGCATCCATCTCCTTGGGAGAGTTTTCAGTTTGGAACTTGGTACATGGTTCTGACCTCCTGTGACAGTTTAGAAGTGCCATCAGCTGAAGAAGCGTTTGCCAGCTGATCTGCTGCAGGGGATGCTAGCACAAAGTCGTGTGTCCACACGCCTCCTCAAAGTTTCACTTCCTTAATTTTGCTAAAGTGTCAAATTCTGTGTTATGCATTAGTGAGGTTCTTTCCTAAGGGCACGCACCTGATTTAAAAGGTATATAAACTTTATTTCCCTGCAAATTGGTTGTTGATTATACCTATAAAACATTAAACTATTAACTCTTTTTTAGAGTTGTATGGTATTTAGCAACTACATGTCTTGACGCACTCCATTTGCTTCTCTCAGTGTAGTCTTTGTGAGGAAAAAGAAAATCTTAAACTACTGCCTGTGCATTTTCCTGACCTGTTGGCAACCACAGTTGAGGTACCTCAGAATGGAGTCTGTTTCCAGCTCCTCATGAGAGTTCTCGCATTGTTTTCTAGTAAGAAAAACTACAGAATTCTCCCATGTGAGTTTCTGGGAGAAGTGTAGGTTTTAGGAAAGTGAGCAAAATGTCTTAGCATTTTCATTTATTTTGTTTCACTTACTGAGTTATATTCAAAGTATTATTTAAATGATGATTGTCATCTATTGTAGCTATCCTAATTTTTTTTTAGCAGCAGTTAGTATAGCAGTGCTAATGCATTTAAACCCATATAACACTGTTTTAATGTATGTTTCAGAGGAGGAAATCAGTAACATGAGGCTTGAACTGGAGAAGTATGGTATTCAGATGCCTGCCTTTAGCAAGATTGGAGGAATTCTTGCAAATGAACTTTCTGTGGATGAAGCTGCATGTAAGGAAAGATGTCATTTTGTTTGATTGTTCAAATCAGCAGATCGGTTAAGTGTTGGTTTTAATGCTGCCTGTTTTAAGCCTAGTACAGTCTTTTTGATAGGCCTTTTGGAAGACTGGGAAGATGTTTTTATTCTTTTGCCTTGTATTTTTTTCTTTTTTCTGGAGCATGATGATTCAACTGCTTAAAGTATTGTAACTAGAAAGTAGGCCGCTATTTTTTTCAACAACACAAAGCCATGATGGAGTGAGAGATACTTTGGTAATTCTTTTGCTTTCCAGTTAATTTCCAGATAATTTTTCTGCTCTTTTCAAATAAGGGATTCTTGATTTCTTGATTTTTAACAGTGCTGTTTTGTTTGGGACTAACTGGCAGACTGTGGCTTGTTTTCCAGTGCATGCTGCTGTCATTGCCATTAACGAAGCAATCGACCGTCAGGTTCCAGCTGACACTCTTACAGCAATGAAGAACCCTAATGCCATGCTGATAAATCTTGATGATCAACTGGAATCCACTTACCAAGCCACACTCTACAGAGCAAAGCAAGACAAGATGGAGAATGCTAAAAATAGGGTAGCTCAGTTCTTCTTTCAAACTATTTGCATGCATTGCTATTTTGTATTTCAGTGTAAACTGTGGGGAATTCACCGAATGGGTGTTAAGGTCCTGTATGTATAGTCTTAGGTGGATTTATTCCTCATGGCATTTTGTTATGTTCCCCAGTAACCTATCTTTTTGTAGAAAACAAGCAAGAGTTAGCTGTGTTAGTCTGTTTAGCTGAAATATGGGCCACGTAGATACAGAATTCCTGTCAGCGTTTTTATGTTGAGAATGCATCCTCCTATTTTCATACACTGTAGATATGTTTTTCTAACAGTGAAATGATGAGCAAAACTGACTGTTGCTGGAAGTGGTCCATGTTGCTTTAGAACACTGTATAATGCATGCCTAGCTCTGTGTACTGCTTTCTATGTTCTGGAGCTCTACTGTGTGTTCAGTGGAGCCATTACATTGAAATAAGATGTTTCTAAGCTGTCTGTATCAGAGTTTGACATAGTTACTTTAAAAGTATTTATGTCTAGGGCTTCTTTTTGCATGTGTAGAGGTAGTGTATCTATGGCCTATCACAGCTCTATATGGATAGTTACCCTTCCTGACCTTTTCAGTTAGAAGGTCTGTAAGGGAGAAGGAAGCTGTAGAAACCCTGATTAGTTTTTATTTTGTCTTCAGATTGCCTCAGAAAGTTCAGATAGAGAGAGAGATGTGTATGAAGAACTTCTGACTCAAGCTGAGATTCAGGGAAACATCAACAAAGTGAACAGTAGGTATCATATTATAGTAATAGTCTTAATTGAAAGAGTACTTCAAAATGAAACCTGTGCTCCTCTTTTTCTGTAATGCTGACAAAATTTAAAGGCAGCTCCCCTGTTTTTGTGGGTTGTTTTAGTGGTGGGGTGTGTTGGTTTTTTTCAGTTGTGTGGTTTTGTTGCTGTTAGTTGGTTTTGTTTTAGTTTTTTAGTCATTATTAGTACATAGTTGTAAGCTGAATTCTCTCCAACTTCTGTTACCCTTCCTTTTGGAAATGGATTGTCCGTGTTGCTGGGCCCTTCAATTCTTCATCTTGAGTAGTGCATGCCATTTCCAACCATTAGCCTATTTTTCAAGTACTGTTTCATAATTGACTCTGAAAGTCTTCCTTTTGGATTACATACCTAACGTGCTATCTATCAGGTCTACGAGTATTTCTTTCTGAGCAGTAGGTTATGTAAACCATGGGACTTTGTCAAAACTCTGTTTTACTCTTGCTAGCACATGCAGCCATATCAAGGATTGACCTGGCTTTGGAACAAGGAGATGCATTAGCACTGTATGAAGCTTTGGCAACACCAGCTCTGGGACTCCGAGGATTGCTACGAGAAAATTCTGACTGGTATTTCAAGCAGTTTTTGAGTGATAGGCAACAGAAACAAGAGGTATGAAAAAGTGTAGATTACCGTGATTTGTGAGATTTTTCCCCTGTTCCTGCCTTTCACCATACAACTGTGTACTAATCACTTGATATATACCTGCATTACAGTTTAGTGTTGGCTAGAAAAAGTTAGTGTTAAGAGATGGAAGCATTCAGTAAGCCTCTCTATTACTTAGGTTTTATCTCTGCATGTGAAAGGCCAGTTTAATGTTTGTATGTATGTGTACATATAATTGACCAAACCTTAAACTACTAACTTGTGTATGGATAGAACTATTAAAATTAAGGTGTGTCCTCCCTCGTTTTACTGTTGTCAGTGCCCAAATGATTTGGATATATGTGTTTTATAAACACCTATCAGATAAGCATGAACTACTTTCACTGTGGAGAATACCATCCTACACTACTTGCAGGCATGGTGCTTAGGGACATGGTTTAGTGGTGGACTTGGCAATATTAGGTGTATGGTTGGACTCAGTGGCCCTAAGGGTCTGACTTCAATGATTCTGTGATTCTACCCAAGTTATTCAAGCCCTCCTGCCTCCCTAGTTATACTCAGTCTCATTTTGTATTTGTTATTTGTGGAGTATCATAGAGTCCAAGAAGCGTGTATGTATAAGGCAAAGCTGCATGTTGTCCATTTTGATGTTCTGCTAACTCTTTAGTTGGTCAGAGATAAAATGCAACATTACACAGTGGATTGTTTCGTGGCAAACTGCACAATTGCTAATCTCACTCCAGCACGCAGCTCGTGTACAGGGAGTCTTTTCCCACAAAATTGTGCCTTTTGTCTTAAATATTTTATCATTTTGGAAGCAGTCTTGCCTTTAATTGTTATGTTCATGGGACTGCACTTTTGATATAAGATAAGGTTATACACTTACGGTCTTTCAACACCTAAACTGAGAATCCGATGAGTAATTTCTGATTTCCTTATGTGTGTGGCATTCTTTATTTGCAGAAGCTATATGGTATTAGAGTGTTTTAAGTTAAAGTGGAGTATTTTTATTGAGGTAATTGAAATGAATAACATGACATTGTTTCACCCTCACAGTTTCTGTTTTTTCTTTAGGCTGGCCTTACAGGTCCTCTGCTGAAGGAAGAGTTGCAGTTGGGAGTGGATGCTGCTAACAGGGCAGCACAACAGTACCAGCAAAGTAAGGATCAGCAGAAATTATTGCAGCAAAGTCACCATGGATGTGATCGAAAAAATGAGGCAGCACAGTATTTGGGTCTATTATGAATGGTCATTATGAATGTTCTTTTAAGTACTTTATAGCTGCTAAGAATAATTAAGAGAGATGGTTGCCCTAATTATTTGTAGTGTCTTTTATCCAGCTCTTACAATGTGGCTGGAGATAACAGCATATCGTTTGAATTAAGAAACATAGAATTTTTGCATCCACCTTAAATAACCTCTTTTTATGGAATACTTGGATGAATTTTTGTGCTGTGGATCTATGAAGAAAATCTGGATTGCTCCAAGAGATGTGAAAGATAGGTTTATCTGCTGATCATTCACACTGAGCTACAGAACCTTCACTGTTTCTGAATATCAGATAGCAAATAAAATGCCGGTCATTTGTTGGTTGTTTTTTGGTAGATGCTTCTGAGACTACACAGAGCTCTGACTCTGCAGGAGCAGTTCACTTTGTGATGGGTAGAAAGGAGACTACCAGAGATTTGAGGAGAGAGGATTTAGAATACAAGAGGAAAATAGCGAATGCTGAATTAAATAGGCAGCTACCTTCCAAGTACCTTGCTTGTTAGGCGTGGAAGTCCACATTTGTTTACCTACTTGCGGTGTTTTAAGTTAGCCAGCGTGTACACTATGGAGTGCCTGTGTTACTGCCTTGAGCCAGGGTAGAGGTAGAAAGGAAGAGAAAATTGGTATGATTCACCCATCCAAAAATTTGCAGTGAGGCTTCTTACTATCAGAATACTGAAATGGTAAAACAGTCCTTTGATAACCAGACAAAAAGGTGAACCAGTATTAAATATGAGCATTGTGTGTTTTAATTGTCCTCGGTAATGGAAGACTAACTAACTGGGGATGTATGGATCCGAGAATTTGGCTCCTTCCCTGCAGTTAGGGTATTATGCTTTTTCTAGTTAAGTATTTTAGTAAAATAAAAGTGCTGTTATTATGGGAGTCTCAACTGTCTGCCTTTCTTATTCTTTATGCTCTTTGAATTTCTAGGACTGGCAGCAGTAGCCAAAATTAATTCGGCAATTCGAATGGGTGATGCTGAGAAGACTGTGGCAGAAATGATGAATCCAGAGGCCCAGTTACCAGAGGTTTATGCATTTGCTGCAGATCTTTACCAAAGGGAGCTGGCCACCTTACAGCAACAGAGCCCTGAAGTAAGTATCACCTTCTCTGTTATTTCTAGAAGTTGGCAAGAGTCACTGGGTCTACCTTGTCTGTTTTCTTAAATGCATTCCTTGGAACAAACCTGTACCTGTCTTGAGTCTTCATAGAAATGCTTTGGTGTTCAGTCTGTTTAATGTGGTTTAATCCTTAAATCTTGATCTAATTGGCCCTATAACACTGTACTTCAATCTCTTAGTTGGTGCTCTAGCTTTGTTTATGAAACTCATCTTTGTAGTTTGCTGTCGTAGAGGTTGTCCCTTTGCCTTGTTACATGTCTGTTCTGACAGCTACTCCATTGTTTTCTATGTGCAGCAATAGTTTGTATGGAGCAAATAGAACTAATTTGTTGTCCTCTGTGTATGCAGGGTCACCTCACCCATGCAGAACTATCTGTTGCTGTAGAGATGCTGTCTTCTGTGGCCCTGATTAACAGGGCTTTGGATTCAGGAGATATGAATACAGTGTGGAAACAACTGAGCAGTCCTGTCACAGGCCTTACAAACATTGAGGATGAGAACTCACAGAGGTGAATAATTCAAGGAACCATACCTGTCCTTGATGTTGCTTACATTCTGTGACTTCATGAATTTTCTTTTCCTTCTCTTTAATTTTACATTATTTCTACATTATTTGTTACAATATTGATTTAATCTCTGCTGCCTCTTGCTTCTTGTTTTTGCGATTTACTATTTCTTACTGGTCTGATTCCCTTACCGTCTCTCAATGCTTTCTCATGGATTTCACATTAAAGCCACGCTGTAATACCATTGGGTTGTCGCTAGTACTTACGCCAGCTCACCCACCATTTTCTTTGCCCTGGACCCTCCTTCAGTGTTTCAGTGCTTTTTTCTATTTGGCAATTTTGTCTGTTTGAACCTACTTCACATCTGCGCTGACCATCCTCCTACACAGCATTTCTTTCTCCGCATTTTCAGTTTCAACCCTCATGTTACCTCTCCCACTTTCTGTACAGTTCTCAGTGCTGGGTTGTGTGCTCCCTGACCAGCTTGTTGCAATGTGGTGTTTACTGGGTTTGGGTTTTGTTTTCTGACAGATACATTGATGATTTGATGAAGCTGAAAGCTCAGACAAGTGCAGAAGGAAATGAATTTATCACATGGAATGATATCCAGTCATGCATTGATCATGTGAATAAAGTTGTGCATGAAGAACATGAAAGTGAGTTTTTCTGTTCAGTTCATGCTGTACTGATCGTAGCTTATAAGGAGTGCTGAAATTAGGTATGTGTCAATACAAAAAGTTATTGATTGACTTGTAGGTGTGTCATACATTAGGTATCTAGGAAGATCTTAGTTGTGAACAAGGCTTAGTGGTCTGCAATATGAAAGTCTTGATTGCAGGACTGTTTGTTGATGGAGAGATCAGGCAGTCAGGCGTGATTGTGGTATTGATGTCAGTATTTCAAAACTGTTCATTAATCCTTCCAGTGTAAATTTCAACCCTTTTTTGATTGAAAATGTGTTGTCTGGTGTCAGTGTCTAGGATTAGTCTAGAATCTTCTCATTTTGCTTCAATCCCCCAAGTTTAAAGAAAGCTAGTATTACCAAAATCTCTCAGTTAGTTGTAGCCTTGTCTCGAAGTGCTCCATCCTCCTTCCTAATTTGCTCTGTTCAGTAGAAGATATTTTTCTTGAAATCTTATCCTTTCTTTGACTGCAACTTTTTCCCTGTTCAGGTTTTCCTCTTCTTCCTTTTATTCCTTTTTTTTTGAATCTGCATTGGTCTTTTTACCTTCCCAATATTTCATTCCCCCGTTTAGCTCCCAGTATTTAGTTGCCTAATGGGAAGATGTGCAAAAACCCTCTGAAGTTACAAGTGTCTAACACAGATCACCGATGAGACTCCAGCTCTCTGCGTGCGGGGACACTGATATTTGAGCTCTCATCATGACTATGCTTCTGAAGTGAATCCTTCAGCTCTTCTCTGCATGTTGTGCCCTGCAGTCACACTGCTCAGTGTTTCCCTACAGGGCTTATTGACCTGGAGCATGGAAACCTTGTTTCTTTGCAGTTACCTAAAAGGTGCGGTCGAGGAATCACCACTAATGCATTGCACTCACTTACAGGCATTTGGTCAGTAGTCCTATACTGAGGAGAACAAGAAGAGGTATAGTATATACACACATACGCAGTGCCAGGTTCAACAGGGCTTGAGGCAGCCTGGTCTGTAGTCTTCTTGGTCTAGTGGAAGGTGTCCCTTGCCCATGGCAGGGTGGCTTGGAAATAGGTGATCTTTAATGTCCCTTCCAACCCAAACCACTCTACGCAGCAAGTGTGAGTACTGAAAATTAAACACTCATGAAGGAAAAAAATTACTGATGCAAGCTGAAAACTGTGAATGAGTGTTAAACTAATATCTATGCTTCCAGCCCTGTGTGTTTTTCCTTTCTATTTCTCAGTAGTATTTATGTTAGCAGTGGTAAAAACTGGTAAAAGAGTGTAATTATGAAAACTTCATCAAAACAGAAAATTGGAATAATTCTTGTGCTAAGACAGTATTAGTGGACTTAAAATCCAGAGTGGAGATAGAGGAGTCCTTGAAAATAGTACAGTTAAACAAACTTATTCTTCAGTAGACCATTGTGACATTCTGTTTCAGATCGTTTGATTTTCTTTTTTTTTTTCTCATTTTCATTAAGGGTTCTTAATTTTTGTTTATGACCAATACTGAAAACCTCCTGAGTTTGACACTCACTCTCAAGCCACCTTTGTAATATTTATAATTTTGTAATATTTAATATCTCAGCAAGGCTCAAAGGCTTGCATCATAAAGTGGGAGAGATTTGTCGCAAGTGTGGAGGTGATGCTGAAGTGTATGTGGTACACTGAGACAAGCAGGTGTCTTCTGCCACTCCTTGTTGTGTAGTTGCTGTGTTGTGTTTCACCTTGAAAAGCTTATACTGTAGGGAGGGTTACCTTTCAATTAAAATCTTGCTATCTTGGTTAACTTGTTTCCTGCGTCTGCAAATAGACACTGTGTTTCCTGTTTGGGTCATATGAGTAGATTTGTTGAAACCACACAAACAGGGAGCCACACCGGTGTAGTTTCATAGTATCTTTTCTGTGTAAGAGGTCACAGTGAAATTCTGAAAGTTCGTGTAGTCCCAACATCCTGTTTCTTTTAATGCTCCTTACCGTGTAAGAAAAGGTGTAGAAAATCCTGTAATGAGATACGTTTTCCTCCTGGGGAATTTCTTAATTCTTTGGTCTGCTTCGTATATGCCCTTATGCAAAGATATGTTCTATCTTTTCTCTAGAAATAAGTTAAATTAGTCAGAGAAGGTACTCAAGCTATACGGCCATATATATATTTTCTTTTTTCCTGTGCCTTTTCCTAAGTTATCATATCTTTTGATAGAAATCATGCCATCATTTTAGTGATGCAGTTCTTGCAATGTCCTCAACATATGTTTTTCCCTGATCTCTTCCCCAAGATGTTCTATTTTTTGTATGAACTTCTGTTTTGGTGAGTCTTGCATTGAAGAGTCACAATCTTTGAATACAATAACCAAAGTTGGAGATCCCCACACTGAGGTCCTTTCTTTTATCTAAAAGGCTCTTTTGTTCTGCACTGATCAAACCGTGATTGGATCCTTGTTTAAGCAGGGAGTTGAATCAGATGAACTCTGGGATTCATCTCAATCTGAGTTATTTTGTGATTTTCAGGAGATGGTTGCTATTGATGGGACATGCATGATGTAGACTCTGTTTGCAGCTGACTGTAAGGTTTTTATTTTGCTGAATGGTAAATTTTGCTGTACTTGAATAGCATCCTCTTCTCTGATAATACAGCTGATACTACATATGTCCTTAATAAGAGTTTTCTAAAATATGGAGTTACTGTATTTTCAAATGGTATTCCATGCAACTCTTTAGTTTCATGTGAAGATTTCTTTCTGGAGAACCTTGGAATATTGTGAACTCTGGCCATTTGGGCTTTGATAATGCTCTTCTAGAAGCTCTGAGCTGGATGTTTGAGGATTCAGTTTTGTCCCTGCATGTGGTTTCCCTGAGTGATTCTTTTTTTAAACTTTATTTTTTAATTGCAACTCTCAGGAATTATGACTACTTTAGGGTGGAGAAATAGTCTTGGTTTCTGTACTAGTAAATAATGTTTTCTGTTAAAAATATTGTGGTTCTCAGCTGTTACTTGATTTAGGAAGGACTAACTGCACTTTTCTTCTGAAGCGATGCTTGTGATTATTGTTGACCAAAAATGGACCTTTGTCTTTCTACCCCTTTCCATTCCTCCCTAGGGATTTTGGCAATTGGTCTTATTAATGAAGCTCTGGATGAAGGGGACACCAAGAAGACTCTTCAAGCGTTACAGACTCCTGCAGCAAAATTGGAGGGTGTAACCCCGAAGGTAGCACAGCATTACCAAGATACACTACTTCGAGCCAAGAGAGAGAAAGCACAGGTGAGTGCAGTTAAATGCACTTCTTGAAAGACCTTTGCATTAGTGTTATTGGATTCTTACTGGTCTTGGAAGTCAGGAATCAAAATTGGCAGTGGAGAGGTGGGCATTCTGCATACCTTCAACTGATCTTAACCAGTCAGTTTGGATCTTTCTGTACTAGAGAAAGAGATTTCAGCTAACAGTGTGAATCTTCATGAACTCTGGAGATGGGTATAAGGATATTAAGTGCATGTGGTGGCTTGCTATAGCTAATCTCAGGTCTCAAGGGAGATACGTATCTTTTTTGTGGAAAAATAATATGCGTCATCTGTTTTTGCAAGGAGACCATGTTCGTTCCAGGAGTACTGAACTTCTGAATGCAAGTTTTCTGCAAGCTTAAGTATCTTCTTCGAATGTTCTTTGTTTTCGCCATATATAATTACACCTGTAACTATATTTAACAAAGTTTCTGAAAGTGGAAAAATCTGTAAAGTGGTAAATTAGAAAAAAGATGTGAAGCAACATACATGCTACCAGCAAAATATATGCTGTTCACCTGATGACACTTTTGTAGCTTATGACTTTTTTGAGCAGAAGTAGTCATTAGCCAAGGACTTGTACCTACTTGTGCATAGTTGCAGCTTTCACTAACTGAAAGGTGAAGAGAGGAAGAGCAAGTTTCATCTTACAGGTATAAAAAAGGATGATGAGTGCACATGTGTGTATGCAATTGATTTTTGGGTAGTATGAATAGGACACTTTTTTTTTCCTCATCTATTATCTGCTAGAGAAGTAGCAGATGTCTGCTTTCAGTGGCTTGAGGCTGTTTTGTTTTCTTTTTTCTGCTGTGGAGCTCATTGCTCTAATAGCAATGCACAATTTTGTGTAGTGGCTAAGGTCTAGATTGTGTTAAACACTTTGTTTTTGACTAAAGGTAAACCAGCATGATGACAGTAGCTGAAAACTATGCATTTCTGATGAAAACCGTTAAGCAGCTTTCCCAAGGGCCTTGACAGGGTTAATGTTCCTCAGGATCCATTTTGTGCTGAAGCATTTCCTCCCGCTGAGTCAGAATGAAACAATGAAATCTTTTTATCCTGTGCTTAAACTTGTGCCAGACTGTGCTGGTAACTTCTCAGTTGGTATGAATTTACCTTATTTAGGCATAAGTAAAGGGCTTCTCTCAGCAGCATGGGAGTAATTCCAGAAATAGAAAGATCATATTATAAAGTAACAATGTGGGGAAAATAAGCACAATCTGAAGTCAACTGTTATGAAGTAGTGACTTCTGTACCTTGGGGCTGAGAGGGATTGTAGTTCACCTGAAGACGTTGTTCAGTTGCTTACTTGAATGGGGAGTGCTGTATCGTGCATGTTTCTGATGTGATGATGTGAGAGAGAAAAACCCAGTAGACTCTGTAGTGTGTTACACTGTGTGTACCTTGTGGAAAGCCTTGCAGCAGTAAAACTGTAGAAAAGCACAAGATGGTTTTGGTAGTCTTCGGGTTGACTTCTGTGGAGAGATAGTACAATACAGTTACAGTGATTATTCTCCCCCGCACCCTGGACAGGAATTTTGCTGTTGCTGGTACTTTTGTGGGACTGTTTGGCTTTCAGATGAAATCTGTCTGTGAAGGTCATGTTAAGTTCTTGAACAAAGTATCATTTAGGCAGTTAGTTTCAGATCTGCCAAAACAGTGGGAAAAATATGGAAAGCATGTAAGGAGATGTTCATTTCAAGGCCTTAAAGCTATTGAACATTGTAAATAGTGTTCTTTTGTGCAATGTGATGATTATTCCATTCCAGAACTAAATGTTTCCTGTGTTCTGTTTGTATGAGGAGAGTTGTCAGAGGGATGACAGTTGCATCATAGCATTTCTTTCGGTAGTTACCTACAGGAAGCACCAGTGGGTGGGGAGAAGCTTATGCTTGGCAACTGCTGGGTCATTGTTCTTTATGTATATTTTGGGACTTGCAAAACACTTGTTTCTTTCCTCCTCTCAAATTTCTGCATATAACATTAGCTCATTTGGGTGGATTTCCCAGCCAAATGAGGAGTGATCACTGCTCCTTGACAAGCAATCTGTTAAAATGAAGAGTTAAAACATGGCTTTGACTGCTGTGTGTGTACACCCATCCGCAATACATACAATGCTTTTTGCTCTGCTCGTTTGTACAAGTTTGTGAAGTTTTGTGGGCACGGAAATGAACAGCCTGATGTGACATTAGTTACCCAAAGGTTTATTAGTTTCTGCACACAGATGTGCATCGGCAGTTCTGTGTAGTCATCTTGTGTTAAAGGACTAACTTCCTGGGAAGTCATATCCTCTTAGCTAGTATGGCTTTAAGACTAACTGGTACTGAGTGCCTGGCCTTGTGTTCCCTCTGCTTATTAGAGTGATTCTTACTGATAGAATTTCTTCTTTGTTCTGTTTCCTGAACAGAACTTTTGACTGGGAGAAAGTTTCTTTTGACTGGGAGAAAGTATTGAGTTTGGTAATGCCATAACAGTTTCTGCCAGTCACAAATACACATGATGTCCTTGTACTGGAGTCAGCTAGGAAGACTGAAATACTTCTTATTCCCTCTGATACAGAAAAGTACTATATTTACTATTTCTGAATATAGGTTATTTTACTTTGCAAAAACAGTGATACTTTTCTCCTGATACTGTATATTTTTCTTGTTATATTCTCTTCAGGATACACAGGATGAAACAGCTGTACTTTGGCTAGATGAAATTCAGGATGGGATTCATAAGGCTAACAAGGACACAGAGGAGTCCCAGAGATGTAAGTATTATTGCACAGTATTGCAGTTAATCCCCGCTACCAGCCAAATACCAGTTATTTAAGGAAAAGTTGGGAGCTAGAAATGTCATGTAAATGTGGCAAAGGAAACCAAATGAACCTACAGGCTTCTGGTGCAGGTGTGGTTTTTTTGAGGAGTGACTGTCAGATTCTTCAAATACTAAATTTCTTCTGTTGTGGGGGGATATGCATTTTTTTCCAGTTTTGCATGTGACCATTAGACCGTGATACCTCATTGGACAAATCTCTGTCAAATTGTTTGTCATTTGCAACTAATTGTGTGTGACTGTGGGTGATTAGTTAGAAGTGAGAATGTTCACATGCACAATTGAAATGGTGTTTTCTGGTGAGCATAACCTTTTATTTGCGTGACGTACTGTTGTCTTGTCTTGGTTCTCTTAGGTATTACCAGACAAACACTTGCATGTTTTTCAGATACAGAGGGTACTGCACATCAGTGATACTCACCTTTGCTCCTTAGCGCAGTTTGCAGGTGGACCGGTCCACCCATTGTTGCATCCCAGTCTTCATAACAATGTCTGCAGAAGCAATTAAGTAATTACTACTCTAGTTGTTGAAGAGGCCTCTTTTTAGTTGTGACTGGCTCTGCCCAAAGAAACTATGTTAACTGAAACAGATGTCAGAGGAGAGCTGTAAATTTGTGTGTTGAAAAGTTGTAGTGGTAAATCAGCACCATACTGGGACTTCAGGCACACAAATTACATGCTGTCAGGTGCAGTTCTACACATGGCTGGACACTCTGTAGTGAAGAGGCCTCTATACTGGAAGTTGTCTGGTTTTTTTTTAAATTTATATTTCTTGTTTATGTACACTTAAATTTGCGTATCTTACGTACACCCCAGCTATAAGGGTGTGTTCGTGTTGCCTTGCTCTGTTCTGCCATTCTGTGCTTGCTGTGAGTTACTAAGCCCCTGAGCTAACCTGCTTCCTCGTGTTATCCAAGTCTCCTTAGGAATTCTGGCCATTAATGAAGCAGTAGATCGTGGTGATGTTAGCCAGACCCTGAGTGCCTTGCGTTCCCCTGATGTTGGGCTATACGGAGTCACTCCGGAATGTGCTGAGACGTACCAGCAAGAACTGTCAGAAGTCAAGAAAAGGGCAGCAGGTACACCTTAAGTAGCTAACTGTTAGTGAAATAAATGCAAGATTATTGTACGCGGAATTCGAACCAGAGGTAAAAAAGCCCCTGGGAAGAAATCTTGTGTTGTAGGTGGCAGTTGTGGATGCTTTGTGAAATAAGGGGGTTTTTTTTTTTCAAAAAAAAGTGGGTGAATAGTATAATGTTCTCCACTTGTAGAATGTATTGTGTTTAGGTAGCTCTCATATGAGGTCATTAGGGAGTCAGAAACATTCCTTTCCTTGCTTGGAGGAAGAAGAGCCTGTAAAGATTTCCTGATTGTAACATCTGTATGTGTGAAAGGTAAGACACTTGTCAGATTTTCAGACTTCTAACTGCAGTTTCTGCTCTTAGGGGGCAATGGCAGTGAATGGGTGAAACACTGGGTGAGAGGAGGCTATCATTATTATCATAACCTGCGGACCAAAGAGGGAGGATGGGATGAACCAGCAGGATTTGTGCAAAATGACACACAGCTGTCACGGGAGGAGATACAGGTAGAGTAGAAAACACATGCTCTTTCTCTGAAAAGTTGATGTTCTTACCATTCCCACCCTTAATGCAGCTCTAAGATAGAGTACTTCAATGCCATAGTCACGTTAACAAGCTTAGTAACTCATTTGATTTGCTAGGCATCATCAGATTGTGTGTGTCACAATTCCTTGTCCTATTTCAGAAAAATTTATCCTGTCACTAAAAGAGTACAGCACCACGATGTCACTGTTTTTTGAAAGACAACTTTGGAGTTTCTTGTAAGCACAATGTGGAAACCTGATGTAACATCCTTTTTCTTGTATTTCCATTTTCTTTTTCTGGTTCCTCTTGCTGTCATGACATTAATTCAGAGCACCATATCCGGAGTCACTGCAGCCTACAACCGAGAACAGCTGTGGCTTGCAAATGAGAACCTGATTATGAAACTTCAGGCTTGCTGTCGAGGGTATCTTGTTCGCCAGGAATTCAACTCAAGAATGAATTTTTTGAAGAAGCAAGTCCCAGCAATCACTTGCATTCAGGTAGTGATACCCTTTAATTCTGTTTGGAACTTGTACTCTGCAGTTATTTTCTGTGCACAAGCTTACTGACAGTTTTTGTTCAATTCGAGTAGTTACAGCGCACAATTGTCTCTGCCTCGTATTGTAAATTATCTAAAAACATTTCCTTCTCCCAGTGAATTTTGCTATTTTATTTGCTTTTAGGTGTCATACATAATCAATCCAATAATCACATAGAATTGGGGAGAGAAAAGCTTATTTGAGGAAGCTTTACCAATTAATTTTTTTACACATTTCAGTGTTTTGGGGATAGGGCAATATGAAGTGTGTTGTATGTGTTGATGATAATACCAGGAGATGCACTGCTCTTGTGACTCGTCGTGAATTCAAGAGAAACATCATGGTTTTCAATATTCTTGAGTAAAATTCTTCTGTTCGAATTTCTCCAGGGATTTTGCGGATTGAGGACCTGAAAGAGATGATAGGATAATTCAGCACGAAATTGGGTGCATTTACAGGACAGCAACAAAAAAATTCTTTCTGTGGTGTTTAACTGAAATGCGTGCAAATGAAATAGTTGCTTTGCACCCTGTTACCATTTTATTATTTCAGCAGTATATATCTGTTTGTTTCTGCCTACGTAGCACATACTCTGCCTGTATATTTAACAAAACCTCCACACCCGCTCCCAGCTCATTCAAATAACACTCTCTCCTTTTAAGTGTAGTCCAGCCCCTTGCCTGACTTCTCTTCCCAAGTGTCGATGGCCGCGAGTCTGCTCCGAAGGCTTAAAATGTTACATGATTGTTCTCACCAGCAGCAGCAGCTAACACGATCCCCATGTAGAACAGTTTCTGTCAACTTGACTGTTTCACTATATCCTTGACCCCTAACTGTGCTTCAGAAGGCCCAGGCTCTTCATGGGGTAATTTCAAGTCTCTCATGATTACAGTTGGAAAATAGTTAATGCTTCACACAGTGTTTCTCTTGGACAAGCATGTCTCCTTCATGTTTCATTTAGCCAAAAGGGCAGTTGGAAGCTGAGGAACACAAAGAAGCTCAAATTTGTAATTACTTCTGTTTAATTAGAAAAGTAAAGTGAGTATGCCTGTTTTGTTTTCAGTCTCAATGGCGTGGCTACAAGCAAAGGAAGGCATATCAAATCCGTTTGGATTACCTACGTGCGCAAAAGGACCAAGTAGTAAAGGTAGTGCAGGTTCCCTACTGACTTTTTTGGTAAACCTTTGGGGCAGTGAACTTTGTAGGTAAGGTTTCTATCTGAACGTTTTGGTTACCCTTCAACAGATTCAATCAATGACCAGGATGTATCAAGCCAGAAGACGTTACAGAGATCGTCTGCAGTATTTTAGAAACCACGTAAGAGGCTATCTTGTTAAATGTATTCTGTACCTGACTTTGGTACTGTTTCCAGAATGATGTCAAGTGCTTTTTTTGTTTCTTAAATCCTAGATAAATGATGTTGTAAAAATTCAAGCCTTTATCCGAGCAAACAAAGCACGAGAAGACTACAAAACCCTCAGTAAGTATTGCCAAGAGGATAAAACTGATGTGCCTCGAATCTCTGTTTGTGAGGGATCATAGATTCATAGAAGAGATTCCCCAACTCTCTCTGCCTGTTTCCATGGAAGAGATGCTCCAACCCCCTGATCATCTCTGTAGCCCTCCTCTGGACTTGGTCCTGCAGCTCCACATCCTTCTTACTATGTTGGGACCCCCAGAGCTGAACACAGTACTCTGGGTGGGGTCTCATGAGAGTGGAGTAGAGGAGGAGAATCACCTCTCTTGACCTCACTGCTTTTGATGCAGCCCAGGATGCAGTTGGCTTTTGCTGCTGCAAGTACACATTGCTGGGTCATGTCAGGGGGATGAAGTTGGTAGGGCAGTGCAGGGAGTAGGTAGTTCTTGAGGCTGAAGGAGAACTTGATTCTAGCTGTCTTTTTTTTTTTCCTGCTGAAAAATAGAACTATAGCTTTGCAGTTAGCTTTGACAGTGTGGACTACCCTGTGCTGATACTGACTTTGTTCTTGATTTACTTCTCTTACAGTTTTCTCAAAACAGGAAAATAAAAATGTCAGAAGCTGTTTAGACATGATGGTACTAATTTAACTCTGGGTGCTCCTTGATGTGCTGTTTAAACATAGATAAGGCATATATTTACTTCTGTTTGCCATCTCCTGGTGTCTGTTTTCTTGCCTATTTCTAGTTAATGCTGAAAACCCACCTATGGCTGTGGTTCGGAAATTTGTCCACTTGCTCGATCAGAGTGACCAAGATTTTCAGGAGGAGCTTGAGCTAATGAAACTGCGTGAAGAAGTTGTAACCTTGATCCGATCCAATCAGCAACTGGAGAATGACCTCAATCTCATGGACATCAAAATTGGTTTGCTAGTGAAAAACAAAATTACATTGCAGGTAAGAAATGTGTCGTTGGGAGACCAGCTGCACATTGAATTGAGCCCAGTGGTATTTAGTATGGAGAGCTCCTGACCTCAGATGTCAGTTGCTCAGACCCAGTGGAAAACGTTTCCCCAGACTTACAGTTTTTACTCCCAATATGTTCTTAGTCCATTCCACTAATTTAGTATGTATCCCTAGAAAGAAAACTGTAGGAGAAGAAACAAGTCTCAAAGCCAAAAAAGGCAACAAGACTATCTTGGTCTAACAAATGCAACAGGCTTTGTATTTAAAGGCTTTGAGAACTCTTTTTTGTTGCTTCTTTGTGGTTAAACAAGTCACATGCCACAAGCTTGCAGGAAGGGGGGTGATTTTGGAGGCAGGAGACATGCTTGTGCTGCTTGGTTGCTTGTTGGTTAAAGGAAGCCCCCTCTATCTAAGCTTGGCTGGTGTGATTAATTTCACAAAAAAAAAAAAAGGCTCTTGCTGATACAGCATTGTCTTTTCTTCAAGCTGAAGTACTCATCACCTTTTCATGTGGCCCTGGATTCATTACACTAGGCTTCTTTGAGTGCAAAATCTCAATTGGTGTAGTGAAATTTATCTTAGAAGGAAGCTGCAGTGGTTGGGCTGGTGCTTGCAGTGAAAAGTGCCACTGCTGTCAGAGTATGTGGAGGTAGTGAGCTAACTGAATATGAAACAGTATTTTTAAGTTGTAAGCCCAGTTTAAAAAAGGAAAATATTTCCAAGCATCTTCAGAATGCAAACAGCTCTGATAATAATTGCTGCCAAGAGTGACTAACCCTTCTAGGGTTTCAGAAAAATATGCAAAGTCAGGAACAAAGCAGAACATGTACTTCCAGTTGGAGAAACTGCTGCCATACCAAATAATGCTTCACTTTAATAGCCCCAGGCATTCCTTGACCCTACTTTTCCACGTCCAAGAGAAGTGGCTCTCAGATGCAACTGTTTTCCAGTATTGCCTGTTAGAAACTTCTCAGAGTGAAATCTGTACCTGTTCTTTCTTTCCAGGATGTTGTTTCTCATAGCAAAAAACTTACCAAGAAGAACAAGGAACAGCTCTCTGACATGATGATGCTGAACAAACAAAGGGGAGGTTTGAAAGCACTGAGCAAAGAAAAGAGAGAAAAGCTGGAAGCCTATCAGCATTTGTTCTACCTCCTTCAGGTAAGGAACTCCTTACGCTGCTCAGTAACCTTTTGTCATAGAAGCTTATATGTCTTAGCACAGTCTTTGGTTATGCACTGTAGTTGTCATACAAGCAGTAAGGTTGGGAAAGACCTTTAAGATCAAGTCCAACCAGCAACTGTTTTGAGCCACCTTAGTTTTTAGCGACACCAGCGGGGACATGCACACTAAGTAATTTTTCTTGTTGTTGTAGACTAACCCAACCTACTTGGCCAAGCTGATTTTTCAGATGCCTCAAAACAAATCCACAAAATTCATGGATTCTGTCATCTTCACGCTGTATAACTATGCATCCAATCAAAGAGAGGAATACCTGTTGTTGCGACTTTTCCAAACAGCACTGCAGGAAGAGATCAAGTATGTGGTAGCATACGGCACAGTCTTGCTGTTAAATCAGTTTTGGCAGCTCCTGAAATTGAGGCCATTTTGATGTTAAGTCTAGTGCGTATATGCAGATAATGCTAATATGTCCCTTCATTGTCCTCTTCCTATTTCATATCTGTTAATGTAGTCTATAAAAGAAGAATCAAGTATGTCCATTGAAGATGAGGGCTTTTCACGTCAATCAAGATTTCACTGCTCAACATGGCAGCTACTTTTATCTGATGCAAAGTCATGCTAAAATTCAGTCTAATCTCAATTCTCCAGTGTCTGATTATAAATATGTCCAACAAACTGCAAACTCAGGCTTTACAAGTTGAAGAGAGCTAAATCTAAGCTCTCTGGATTTCCAAAAGCTAATGAGGAGTCTGAAATCTCTGTTGTTTGGCATTTCTATTTCCTGTCAGTATTAGAAACTCTGGCTGTCCTCAAGACATGTTTTGTTGGATTGGTTAGGCCTTAGGAGCTCAGTGTTACATGACTTCGGTTCTTTACAATGCAGAGTGGCACAACTTGCTGTGAGGAAGAATATTCAGTGAAATTTTTGAGGAACTACCCTTAAGAATTTTTGGGAATGCTTTTTAAGCGAGATGATATATGGCCTGAAACAAATAACAACTTCTAAAAAGCATTCCCCCCCTTCCCCCTCCCAAGTCATGCTTGGAACAGTAGTCCAGGGAAGTGTCAGCAGTGACAGAGTTATGCATACCTCAAATTTCATATGGATTCTTTCTTCTTCAGATCAAAAGTAGACCAGATACATGAAATTGTGACTGGGAATCCTACTGTTATTAAAATGGTGGTAAGTTTCAATCGTGGTGCCCGTGGTCAGAATGCCCTGAGGCAGATCCTTGCACCAGTTGTGAAGGAAATCATTGATGACAAGTCACTTAATATCAAAACTGATCCTGTGGATATTTACAAGTCTTGGGTTAACCAGATGGAATCTCAAACGGGAGAGGCCAGGTATGGGACCTGTTAATACTGTGTTTTTCTAAACATTGCTTAGCTGCTTTGCATTGCTCAGTTAATCACTCAAAACCATCCTTGGCTCTACTGCATGCATCTGTCCAACTGATCGTCTCATCAAGACAGCTTTCATCTGAGAGTGCTAGAGTTCATACTCTGATGATGGTGCTGAGAGTATTGAACAGGAATGTCATTAGGTGATGGAAGAAGAAATGCTCTTTGGTGTTTTCCTATGTTAACTTGATAGTTAGCTATGAGACCTCTAACCCAAAAAATGTATTGTAGGAAAAAGTATTTGGGAGTCACTTCCACGTCAGTCCATGTTCATGTCATACACAGCCTGTGCAAACAGGTACTCTTTGCAAGCACACAAAGCTGCTCTTGCTGGTAGAAAGCATCACATTGCAGTTCTCTTGGTCCTAACATCTTTCTAATTAATATCAGCCACTGATGACAATTGTATTGAGCTATGTGATTTTGTGTCATTCTGGTTTCTTTTTCTTCAGTGGTTGTGATTTGCTAGAACTTGAGGATTCTATTGTGTTATTGGGGTTTTTTAACATACTTTAAAAAAAAAGCAAAAGCCATACAGATGAATTAGTTCCTCCATATTTAAAACAATCTGCAGTCATATACCTTTGCAGACTTCATGCAAAATTCTGGACATGTTAAAAATGCAAGTGAAGATGTGTGTTCAGATTCTTCTCTGTACATGAGATTTAGTATATGCCTTTATGAATTACCAGCTTCATCTGTCTGTGTTCACTGGAATACTATGCCATAGTTTCAGCTGATTGAAAAAAAGGTAACTGTTCATTTGGCACTCTTTCCCACCAGCAGCATGTTATATTGATTTTATGGATGCTGCTCTAGCTTCTGCTCGTGTCCAGGTTTTCATCATCTTAATACCCAAATGCACAGCTTTCTTTTTCACCAATCTGCAGTCTGAAGTACCACTATGTGTTACGGATGATGCTTTTTTTGCCTAGTATGCACGCTGTAAAAAAGATTCAGTTTTGAGTTAGCTGGGTCTTTCTCACAGTGGCCATTGCAAGGGAAAGTAAAGGAAGTAAAAGCAAAAGAATTTCAGCTCTGATGGTGCCAAACAGGTTAATTAAAGGCAATGCATAGTTTTTGGCAGTGAAGTGAATATAAACTTGTTTCTGTGTCAGGCTATACGTTCTTGAAATGTACTAGCCTGAGTAATATTCTCCTTTATATGTTGGACTTTTTCAAATAGCAAACTGCCATATGATGTTACACCTGAGCAAGCCCTAAGTCATGAAGAGGTGAGGACACGCCTGGATGCCTCAATCAGAAACATGAGGACAGTGACAGACAAGTTCCTGTCTGCCATTATTAGTTCAGTGGACAAAATCCCGTGAGTCTGATGCACCAGTGTTACCCCTGAGAAGTTGCTGGTGTCTTCATGCTTGCAGCAGTCTCACTTGACCTTTTCTTTCTCTCAAAGTTACGGAATGCGTTTCATTGCCAAGGTCCTAAAAGACTCCCTGCATGAGAAGTTTCCTGATGCTGGCGAGGATGAGCTTCTGAAGGTGAGGATCTGCACACCTTTGTGAATAATTGTCTGCCAGATTGGCTGTGGCAAGCACATCGTTCTTCTCTCTTGTTAGTTGTATGTGTGGAGAGGAGCACATGTAAACCTATTTATTTACCTCTGCAGATAGAAAATATTTCACATCAGGCTATTGATGTTAGCTTCATACACTTCACTTGAGATGTAATACATTGTTTAGAAGGAGGTATCCTGTTGCTTGTTTTGCTTATAGTATCTTGGGTATTTGGTCCTTTAGATTTCTTGACTTGGGGTTACTGTTGCTCCTAGAAAGTAAACCTTGGGTTAACTAGTATGATCACAGCCTGCTGCTCCTTCCTTAAAGAGACAAGTTAAAAAGTCTGTATGCAAAATTCTGATATTCCTAATGCCCCATCTGTAACACACTAGGACATTTTGACAGCAGTATGTAGAGTCACTTTCCATGATGCCTAGTCAGTTTTGTATTTTGCATTTCAGTTGGTTTGGAGAACTAAAAGGATCCTAATATTAGTTGCTCTGAGTTGAGTACAGCGTTGGGGTTTTCACTGAAATTTCTTTGGTTTCGTGGCTTTTGGTAAATTGTGAATTTATGCCCATGAATGCTTTACTTTTTAATACAACGTAGTTTGATTATTAGAATACTTGACAACATCTCTTTAAGCTTCTCTGCCTCTACTTCATTACAAAATAATTACCAATCTGAATGCTGTTTTCTTCTCTCTTCTAGTTCTCTGCTTTCCCATTCTGAGACATCGGTTCTTTCTATGCAGGTGAATTAATTTCTTCCATCTGTAAATTTAGGTGGAAAACTGCAGTTTTTGTTAATCCTCATGGAAACAATGTAACTGTCACATGAAAGTCAAAACTGCAGTTGCATGCAATAACTACCTGTAGATTTTTTTTAGCAGCCAAAGATACCCATATGATATACTGTTCTTTTTGCCCCACAAGTTCAAAAGTTATTAATTCAGTTTCTTTCATGGATGTTTTGTTCTTTTTACTGGCAGTAAACAGTTTGACTGTTAACAGTCAACAGACTGTTAACATCCCATGGCATGATTTGCGGGAGTACAGCAGAGGCTTGCATAAAACACTTGTCAAAACGTGACCTCACTGAAAGCAGTTGTTAATTTCTGGGACTGCTGAGCAATGGCTAGGTTTTTTCTCTGTGTTCAACTGTTTGTTCAGACCCCAATCTCTTCCATGCATTTAAGTCACATGGCAAGCAGGTGAAGTCAATATTAAGTCATCTGGCCTTCTGCAGATGAGCCTGCGCTGAGAGAGCTTATGCTTTAAATCAGCATGGTGGGTTAATACCTTTTCATTGCTAGAATTACTTTCAGCAAAATATCCAATACAGGATAGAAGAATATTGTGAGCATATGGATAATGTGACAATCTCTATTTGTAGTTCTTTGAAATGTATTGCTGCTCACATTTGACTTGGATTTTTGAAGCATCAAATGCCATTCATCTTCTGTACTTCTGATTTTCCTACTTCTGGATTAAATGGTTTCTCAATTACTCTCACTAACTAGGGTTCTGTGCCCAAATATGTTGCTGGCTTATAGAAGAATTACTCTGAAAGAGAAAAGGGCTTTGGACAAGGAATGGAAAGTAATTTCCTCAGTTTAACTTCTTGGTGTTCCATTCTTCCTCCCTATTTTTGCTTTGTCAGAGATGGCAGCCAATGCTGCATGCTTCTTTAAAAATTAGCTCTTGTTCCATATTGAAACTTCATTATCAGATTCCTCTATACTGTGGTCGTGCTGCCCTCTGTTAGGCTAACTCAATTACATTTAATTCTCCTGACAGACTGTCTCATGCTCATATGAGTAGTTCATTGGTAACTTGTAGTATCTCCTGTCCGTACGTTTTTGTAAGTTAGAGTTCTAAATCTTTATGCATAGGAATATCTGCTGCTCTATTGTCCTGTGACTGGTAGCGCTCAGGCTTTCCTCTGTGTTGACTGCCCTATTGCATCTTTATGATTTTTGCCTTTTTTTTTTTTTTTACACTGTAGATTTTTTTGGGATGGTGTGTGCTTCTATAGAGCAGAACCTTTGTCTTGGGAAGAGGCTTACAAGAAAATAATTTATCAAAACACAGAGTAGTTTCAATAAAATTCAGCTGGGTCCTGTACTGTTGTTTATTGATGCGTTTCTTCTCTACTTTCCCAGATTGTTGGCAACTTACTCTATTATCGCTACATGAATCCAGCCATTGTCGCACCAGATGCATTCGACATCATCGACCTTTCAGCTGGAGGTCAGCTGACGACAGATCAGCGCAGAAACCTCGGTTCCATTGCAAAGATGTTACAGCATGCTGCATCCAATAAGATGTTCATGGGAGACAATGCTCATCTAAGCATCATTAATGAATACCTATTGCAGTCATACCAGAAATTCAGGTAGAGGACCGTAGCTAAATAAGCTGGGAAGTTTGGCAGAGGGTAACATTGCAAGTAAAAAGGGAAAATAATAAATTTTGAATATGGAAAATTCTGTCTCTTGTCAAATATGCAATCTGTTAAAAATAAGAGATTTCACTCCAGACTGCCACAAGCATCAGTGACAATGGCAGATAAAATGTATACCTAGAATTTATGAACAGTACATTGAATGTTAATGAGATTGCAAAGTCAATAGCTTTGAGTGTCCAGAATAAAGGTTGCTTTTGCACTTACTTATTACGGTACTTTGGACATGGACAACCAGAATGGACATACATTCTTCTGTCCTATGTGAACCCTGGTTCCACATGAAAATCTAGTGGTGATCAGGAATAAAGCAGATTGACTTCAGCTATTCATGTAGTTGAAGTAAGCTTTTGTTCAAGAGTTGTCATCTTGCGTCTCCTATGTTTGGAGAAAAAAGGTAACCTGAGGTAGTTGGGGGAAAAGGACGATAATGCAGTGGGGTCAGGAGAACGAGGTCACTGAAGCCAGTTCTTGTCAATTCTAAAAATGTGCAAATGTCAACATGGCCAGTATCAGTGATTGAATTTACTAGGTTGCTTCTGATGTGTTAAACTAAAGCTGACAAACTGTAGTATGCCATAATGTACCATAGTTTAAAGAGGAGAGACTATGCTTTAGATTGTTGTGGGGAGGCAATACTCTTGATACATCACGTGACTCTCAGAGTCATACTGACTGTTCTCTCCTTCTTTGTTCTGAAGACGTTTTTTTCAGGCTGCCTGTGAAGTTCCTGAATTGCAGGATAAATTTAATATTGATGAATATTCTGACTTGGTGACTCTCACTAAACCAGTAATTTATATTTCTATTGGTGAAATCATCAACACACACACTGTAAGTATACACTAGTCGCAGTTGCTCCTTATAAGCAGTGTTTGCAAAGAAAATGCTGTTTCTGTCTGAAACACAAAGGTACCGAATCCAAGGCTGAAAGTTGTCGTGATTGTAGTTTGTGAGAGCTTGTTGATTTATAGAATCAAGTAATTTAGTTATGGCTTCATTGAATTTCTTTTGAAAGTATTGGAGTATGTGATATTAGCACAGCTCTGAATGTTGATATTGCTGCTTTGGAGTTCAGTGATATTTTTCTAAAAGATACTAGCCTAAAGTAATGAAATATTACTGTCTAGAAAAAGATGTACTGTTGAAACATAATTGTTTTTTCTGTTCATCTAGTTGCTCTTAGACCATCAAGATGCGATTGCTCCTGAGCACAATGACCCAATTCACGAGCTGCTGGATGATCTCGGAGAGGTTCCTACAATTGAGTCCTTAATAGGTGGTCTGGTTTGTTCTGCTAAAGTAGTATGTGATATTACCTTAAATGACTTAAATTGCAGTAAAGAAACAATGAGAAATCATCACAGGTCGTTTGGAAGGATATGCTCTAAAAAGCAGCAGCAGATTCGTTGCAGTGTATTTTCTCTGCGGAATTTATTGCCCTGAAAAAAACAGGGCTTCTTTCTCTTCTCCCCACTCACCTCACCTCACCCCACTCTGGAAGTTTCTAGAAGACAGACGGATATTGACGTATTTTCTTTGTTCCATTATGCTGGAGCCATTTTTCTGTGCTTGTGTCCCTGTTCCAGCTTGTTTGCAAAGATCTGTCCTCCTTTCTGGAGATCTGTAGGTGTTCCTTTCAGAGTGTGGTAAAAATGTATTAAATAGCATGTGTTTCTGTAGGGGTCTTTGGCATGTGGACAAGTAACATTTTTTCCCCTCCTTTAGAGGTTTTTTCCCATAAGAAAAATAGAATTTTATCCTCTTCTGGCTGGGGGAAGAAGGAACTAACACTACTAATCTGTGAAACTCTTCTGAAAACCTGAGCCACAGTTTACTGCTTCAGGATGTAACATCTGGAAAGATGCACAAGTTTTTCTCCTTCCTTGATTTCTGTGTTGCAGTTACTTGAAGTTTCTAGTCTAGTAGAGGGGAGGGAGGCAAACCAGGCACAGTTTTTGGAGAGGATGCTCTGACAGCAAACACTTACCTTGAAGGTGCTTGATGACAAAGGTTGGAACCTTCTAAAGGAGTGATTGCTTGCACATTTTCTTCCATGTGCTGGCAAAGAACAGAATGTAAGAAGTGTTATCTGAACGAACATAGACCGTGGGTTTAGCTAGAACTTGCCCTCCCTCCCCGTTTCATTTCTCCTGTGTGCATTGTGTCACTGTGGCTAATATGTCAGAGTTAAATCTTTCTGCAGCCCTTTAAAAAAATGGGGGGAAAGGTTCCAACAATTGTTCTGGTGAAAGTTCATATGCAATTAGAGCAAGAAAAATTTCTTCTTGATGGGATAGCTTTGTGTAAGAGAAGATGACAAGGGTGGTTGCTAACAAGGGCCTTGCTCTTAGCTTGAAACATTCATTCTATTGAGTACATGGACATACAGGCATCATCATATTTTTGTTTCTAAAGTACTTTTGGCAGTTCAGCCACTCTTCTCAGTGACATACTGAGATACAGTGTGGAATACACGTAAATCTTTAAGGCATACAAAGTGGTGATTTTGTGGTGCTTTGCTGGCCAGTGCATTCTTTTAGATCTGTTACAAAAACGTCTGTAATATATTCAAGATGATGTCTTTAAAAGTTGGTTTGGGTTTTGAAGTGTCCTTTTGACAGAACAGAAAACAGTCGAGTTTTTCTGTGATCTGTTATGCAGGGAAAAATGACAAAGTCTTAACAGTCAAGAAGGTAAAGAATGTGATTTAATCTTTAAACTCTTTCTGCTTGCCAGGGGAAGGTTCTGGCAACGTTAATGACCCCAACAGGGAGATGCTAGCAAAGACTGAGGTTTCTCTCACACTCACTAATAAATTTGATGTTCCTGGTGATGAGAATGCAGAGATGGATGCAAGGACAATTCTGTTGAAGTAAGTAGGGGGTAACCACTTGGTATGTTATTCAAAAGAAGGAGCAACTGGAGCTTGAACAGTTAATCTGCATGTGAAAATAAGAGGATTGAGGCATAATTTAAAGAAATATGGGGGAACTGTTACTCCAAATACACTGAGATTGTAGGTGTGGCATGGCTTTTAATAGATGGAGACTAATAGCCTTTTCGAGAAGCATAGGTCTTACTACCCTAATGGAAAGAGAGCAATGGATTGTCAGGGATTTTATTATTGCCAGAATCTTTATTCTGGAAAACTTTTTACTGATATGGACTCTTGGCTAATTTTAAGCAAATCTCTATTGCTGAGATGTATAGAGCAGTGACCTGACATTCAGATGCATGTTTACCTCCTCTGTTGCATTCCTGCTCTGATGCTAGATAGTGTAATTAAAAAATCTTCGGCCTAGGCAGACAAGTGATCTCCCAGAAGAAAATCTTGTCTCCAAAAACAGCTGTAACTGGACTTCTTAAAAGATACATCAGTATTTTCCTACCCACCAGGAGAAGGTGACATTGATTTCAAAAGTAAAGATTTACCAGCTGCACTGGTAGTCATCTAAGTTGTGGATGATGATGAAGGTGCATATGTGATGCAGTTTGTGTGATTCCAGAAATAATTCCAGCCTGACTGCAAAGATGCTATTTGGTTTCATTGTGTGGCTTAAGGAGAGAAGTGCTTCAGAGTGGACACCGACTCTGATTAAATCTCAGCTCATATCAAGGAATAACGGTGTCTATCACCAGACTGGAGTTGAGATCTGCCTGGTCTCCCATGCACATAAGAAAATAATCCTTTGGAGTTTTTTGATACCTGTTATAGATCATTGAAGTGCACTTATGGATGGATAGTATTATAGAGCTTTTCTGGTTGCACAAATTGGCTGTGGCTGCTTCCTGCTTTATCTTTCACCTTGAATGCAGCTTCTGTGGTCCACGTGGTAGTACTGGGGCTACCTTGTAATAAATGGGGTAGCATCCTTGCTGTTTGAGGGAGCTTTGGGGAGGAAATTGTGTGTATTACAGAGGGGAACCTCTCGGGGAACCAGTTTCCAATAATGCACTGTCCAAAATGTAGTGCTTCTCAGGGTTCTGGTCTGGTCTAGACTATGGCTACCTGAGTGCTCATCCAGTAATAATTTGACTTTAGATAAATCAGTAACATTGGTATTGTTGCAGAACAGAAGAGTATTAAAGGTCTTTCTGTTTAAAGTTTTTTCTCCTATTCTCCTTGATTTCTTTGCAGCACAAAACGTTTAATTGTTGATGTAATCCGCTTCCAGCCAGGGGAGACACTGACTGAAATTTTGGAAACTTCAGCTACCTCAGAGCAGGTACGATGTTGTTCATCTGTGCTGGTTTTAGACTAGGAAATCATCATCTATCTAGATACGTGTGGGTATACGTGGGGCTCTCCATTTATGTATTGCAGTGAAGCTGTCTCCACTGATGATGGAGCAGGGTGTAATAATAATCAGGAGGGTATACAATGGAAGTAAATTGTACACGTGAATCTTATTCCTGTAGTAGTTGATAGAAACTGCTTATTGTAGAAGACCATTTTAGATGGCAGGTAGGCTTCTGCTGGTTCCCACGTGTAGAATGTGTTCATCAAAATGTGTTCATTTGAGTCAGTATGGGAATTGCCAAGCAAAACTCTTTATCCTGTGTTATGCCAGAGATCAGACAACCTGTTCCTGCTTCTTTTTGTCGCCTTAAAATTGATCTGCTTATGAACTTGCAGTTTTTTGTTTTCTTTTTCTAGGAAGCAGAGCATCATAGAGCTATGCAGAAGCGGGCCATTCGTGATGCTAAAACTCCTGATAAGATGAAAAAATCTGTCTCTGTAAAGGAAGATGGCAACTTGAATCTCCAAGAAAAAAAAGAAAAAATCAAGGCAGGCTTGAAGAAGTTGACAGAACTGGGAACGGTGGATGCCAAAAATAAATACCAGGAACTAATCAATGACATTGCGAAGGTATAACATTTGGTGGTCTCCTAATAATCATAGTGGAGTTTTCCCACAGTTTGCAGCTTTGTGAAACTGGCATGGGTTTTCAGAAGGAGAGTAAGGTTTTTAGTAGCTAATTTATAGACAAAAATCATACCTTTTGTTGCAGCATTTCCACCTCTTGGCATGTGGGAAGTCCTTTATTTTTTATACAGCATTTCTGTTCTCTCAAATGACTGCGTTGCCAAGTTCTCAGGTACTTTAAGAAAAAACTTCATAGCTTGGAGGGGAAGTCCTGGTGTGTGATGTGTTTTTCTGCTCCATTTCACTAATTAAGGTAGTGCCTCTACAAGCTTACTCACACAAGGAAGTTTTGCCCATTACTTTGAGACATCCTAACTGTTATTTTTATTTAAATGTGCCCGTTAAAGAATACCTAAATGTTATGGGGAGGTGGCTGTGAAAAACTTACAAAAGAGATCCAGTACCATTGTACGTTGCTACAGTGACAGTGTATTTTATATCGCAGTGTTTACTGAAAAACTATTGGGAAATGTTATGTAAGTAAACCAACTAAATAATTGCCTTTAGGGATCTAAAAAGAATTAATTGTACTATAGATAATATGTGTCACAAATTAAAGTAGCAGTCAGTGAATGTAGTGGGTTTTTGTTGAGGTATTAAGGCAAGTGATGCTTAAGGGCTGACTAACCAAGAAAAATAATGAAGTCTGTGTGCTGCTTTGGTTACAGTGCTTGATTTGTAAGATACTTTCTCTACCCAGTGGTGGCAAAATTGCTCCTTTTATATCATGTGCTGTCAGTGCCCACTCTAGTCTTTGCAGCTAGGACAGAATTGAAGTTTGAGAAAGCCACAAAAGGTGCAAGTGTACTGCTGTGTAGAGTTGGTTAGTTCCACAAATAGTCATCACAGAGAAAAAGCTGTGACACTTAAACTGGGGCAAGTGCAACTGAGTGCTCAAGCAAGACTAAGCAAAATCAAATGGTGTGTTTCACTCAGTGGCTCTGGGACTGAGCACCTGGAGAGCTCACATGACTGTTAAGTCTTTGCCTGTCTTTCTCTGCGGTGTAGGATATCAGAAATCAGCGTAGATACCGTCAGAGAAGAAAGGCGGAGCTAGTGAAGCTGCAGCAGACATACAGTGCCTTGAACTCCAAAGCTACTTTTTATGGAGAACAAGTAGATTATTACAAAAGTTACATAAAGACCTGCTTGGATAACTTGGCCAGCAAGGGCAAGTAAGTATCTTGGAACCGTAGAACCATAGAGTGGTTTGGATTTGAGGGGACCTTTAAAGACCATCTAGTTCCAACCACCCTGCCGTGGGCAGGGACACCTTCCACTAGACCAGGTTGCTCCAAGCCCCATCCAACCTGTGCTTGAACAGTTCGGGGATGGGGCAGCCACAGCTTCCCAGGGCAACTTGTCCCAGGGCCTTGCCACCCTCACAGGGAGGCTGTTGACTGCAGTTCTTTGAGTGCAACCATCCAATTGAGTCCTTATCCATCAAGTGGTCCATCTGTCAAATCCATGTCTGTTCAATTTAGACGCAAGGATGTTGTGTGGAACGTTGTTGAATGCTTTTCACAAATACAGGTAGATGATGTCAGCTGCTTTTCCCTCATCCAAAATTGCTGTATTAACCCCATTGTAGCAGGTCACCAAATTGGCCAGGCACGTGAGTGAAGGTATATTGGCTGTCACCAATTACCTTCTTGTTTTCCATGTATCTTAGCATAGTTTCCAGGAGGATCTTGCCAGTCATGGAGGTGAGACAAACTGCATCTTCCTTATTTCCCTTTTCCAGTTGGTAGGAGCTTCACTGGACTGCCCCATTTTCTCAAATATGATGGATAGTGGCTTAGCCACTTCTTCAACCAGTTCCTTGAGGACCCACAGACACATCTCATCAGGGTCCATGGACATGCACACCTTCAGGTTGCTTAGATGGTCTTGAACCTGATGACCTACAGCGGGTGGTTCCATGGCCCTGGAAGTGCTTCTTACAAGAAAACATGTGTTGCTAAGAACCGTAATGCCACCTGCTCAAAGCTCCTCGTCCAAGCTCTTTCTCACAGCGATAGTTTTAGCAAAAGGGTTTCAGCAGCAGTAGGAAAATACAGGGAGACGTCCTTGCCATGAATGGGGTCAAAAAGACAAACTGGAAAGAATTTTTGGACCTTTTGGGAGAAGGGAGTGCAGAGAGTCCGGTGCTATGAAGCTTGTTGCCCACATAGGCACTTGCTGCTCAGTCAGTCTGTTCTGTTGTCCTTCTTAGGAACAGAGAATGAAAATAATATAATTACCTGCAAGGAAACCCTTGATCACAAGTTGTCCCCTTTTTTATGCCAAAATAAGTCAGCTGTTACAGTGCTAGACAATTCAGATTTTCTGGGGGAAAAAAATGTTGTCTTCTCCAGTGAGATGTGAGAACGTGAACCCTTTCCATCTGATCTGGGCTACAAGTGCTTTGTAGGTAAACTCACTAGTAGAAGTACATCGTTATCTATCGTTAGTCACAGTTCATTAGCTATACTGATTCTATCCCCTCTGCCAAATAGGATTGAATATTTACTGCTCAAAATGTCTTTACCTGTTTGAGTGACCTTCTAATTTGTTTGGTTTGTCTTTTTTCCCCAGAGTCTCCAAGAAACCTCGAGAGATGAAAGGCAAAAACAGTAAAAAGATTTCTCTGAAATACACAGCAGCTCGACTTCATGAGAAGGGAGTGCTTTTAGAGATTGAGGACCTGCAAGGTAACCAGTGAGTATCTTTTTAAAACTCTCTTGGAGGAAAAGGGAAATAGGTATGCTGAATTCTTGTCTTTTTCTTAGAACTAGTGTAGGTGCTGATAGTTGAGGACCAGAAATTCTGAGATCTATTTGAGATTGTTTCACATTCTCTTGCAATTTTGTTCTTGGAGTTTTAGTATTGTTGGTAGACTTAGCTGTTAAAGCTGAAAAATTTGTTTTGATGACCTAGGCTGGCATCCCTAGGGCCAAGAAACCTTGCATAGTGACCACTCTTTCTCTTCTTTTGGTTGAAGCAAAGCAATTCTTTGATTGAGAAGTGTAATGTGATTTAAACAAGACATCCTCTTTCCCCCAAACCCTTCTCTGTCACCCCCACAGTTATGGAAGGATACCTCCTTGGGTGAATTGTTATTATGGTTAATAACTTTCATTGTTGAAAAATCAGTTTAATGCTAGCTTGAGTTTCTCCAGGTGTCGTTTGCTAGCCTTGAGAAGCTGGCATATCTGGTGTGGAATATAGAGGAGCTGCCTGTTACTAGAATTTTTCCAACCCTGCATCATACTTTGTACTCTGTGCACTAAATGAGGCATGAATGTGCAGCACTAAAGTAGACTGTTTAGATTGTACAAGCTAAATAAAATTACCCTGTTTCCTGCTGTGCTTGTGTGAAGATGTGATCTACCAGCCATAGAATCTGTTAGGCTTCCATTCACTGTTGTATTGAGTCTGGTTGGCTTTTACGGGCTCATTCCAAATGGGGATAATAGAATAAAGAGTTAAGAACAGAATTCTTAGAAATTTATTTTCACATTTCATTTCATATATTCCCTCCCTGTGATTTTTCATTTCTCAAATTTCATAGGTTTAAAAACGTGATTTTTGAAATCAGTCCAACAGAAGAAGTAGGAGATTTTGAGGTCAAAGCAAAATTCATGGGGGTACAGATGGAAACCTTTATGTTGCATTATCAGGTAAGAACTGTCCTATTTAATAGTGTCATGTAAGTTCCCTTTGCCAGACTCTTCATCAAAATAACAATGACATGTTTTTTGCCTAAACAGTCTGAAAAATGTTCTCAAAAATAACCCATTTGTTGCAGGCGAAACAGATGCAACACGTACAGGGGATCCAAACTGCTTTTTGTTTCTTCACTAATGAGAGCCTGATGTCAGTCTGTGTTCTTAATTACATTTACACATATGCACGCAAAACATACATTTGCATTTTCAACAATTTCCTGCTACAGCAGAGAGCTTGGGAGTCTGTGGCAGCAGTCACCTGGGCTTGTGTGTGATGGCTTCAGCCAGTCATTATGTATTGGTATTCTTTCTGCTACCCTATACTTGCCCATTTCTTTCCAGTTCTTAGGTGTCCTTAGGTGTCAGCCTTTACTTAGGCCGCCAGAACAGGCGTGCTGACTGACCTTTTCCCAAACTGTTGCCTGTTCTTTTTCTCATGCCAGTAATGTTACACCTTGGTGTCTCTGTCCCGTTCTTCCACTTCTTCACCCGCCTCCTGTCATTCCTCCTTGGTGTTCATTAGGTTTGTTAGTTGTGGAAGCCTCAGGCCTCTCAAAACACTGTGCCAAAACACCTTGCATTGCAGTTAGTCCGTGCCACCTAAGTGGCTCACACCTGTCGTTTGCTTTGAGGACTCCCCTAGTTTGTTCCTGTCCTAATCCGTCAGAGCTGGTCGTGAACTTGTTGGTTCATGGGGCTACTCGCTTCTCAGGCACATGGTTTACTATACCACTATGCCTTGGTAGCAGGGCTTTGCAGATAAAGCAGATGTTGTCAGAGGACGGCAACAAGGCATACAGCATCACACACGCCCGCCCACATGCCCACACCTACCCACCCAGTTACCTGCAAGAGCAGGATTGCTGAAGAATTTAATCGGTGGGATAGAATCAGTGCAGGTGCATCGCTGACAAAGCAAAGTATAACTAGAAATACTGCCTGCATAAACGCCTCAGAGACTGAATCGACATTGTATGCATAGTGACTGAGATGCCATTTCTTTTTGTGCCCTAGACTGAAGTGCTGTAAGCCACTTCCCTGAGATCTGTGGCAACTAAAGCTTTCAGAAAGGGACACTGTGGAATGTTGTCATGTTTCATGGGTACATGATAGAATTAGGCACATAGGAAACTCTTTCTGAATGTTACAGCAACTTTATGGCTGCTGTGCAAATGAAAAGGTTGGAGATGGCTAGATATGAAATTTGGCTTTCTTAGAATGGTCTTCTATTACTGCTCTCTTTTGTAATTTTTTTTTTAAAACCCACTACTTAAAATAATTAAGATCTTAAATGCCTTAGAATGACTATTTTTTACACAGTAAGAGTAGATCTTTAATGAGTCTCTCACTTTTCTATCTTACACTGTGTACTTTTTCATTGATACTCCTTAAGATCCTACTGTTCTACAGGGTCTTTTATATTCTCTGTAAGCTCTTGAGGATTCCTCACTCATTAAGATATTCTCTTTGGCAGGATCTCCTGCAGCTGCAGTATGAAGGTGTCGCTGTCATGAAGTTGTTCGACAGAGCAAAAGTGAACGTCAATCTTCTGATCTTTCTTCTGAATAAGAAATTTTATGGGAAGTAACCGACCTCTGCCAGCAAGTCTGTGAAAGGGGAGATGGGTAGAAACCTGCACATACAACTTTTAATAATGTAGTGATGTATCAGTATATTCCCACCCTGTGCTAGTTGTATCAAATGTATCATGAAGGAGGACTAAGAACTTCTTGGGAATTGACAGCCCTGATTGCGTCTGCAGGGAGTTGGTTTCTTGTTTATTTATAATCTTCAACTTTGAAGATCCCCTTTAAAGAGGTTATTTTAGAATGTATTTTTACATGGGTTTGGGAATTAAACTAATGCTAGAGTATACTTAGGCCATCTGAATGCTTAGTTTGCCTAATTGTGTGCTTTGGGAGGCTTAAATTCTTGTTGCCGGTGCAAAGAGAAAGCTGGCACTGTATCGAGGTCTGTTAGCCTCTTCCTGAGAGCCAAAAAAGGGTTGCAGGTTGTATTTGGACTCCAGTTATTTTCAAGCAGCAATGACCAATATAAAAGAGGGTCAAGGTCCAGGTTACCCATTTGTTTGCAAGCTTGCATTGGTAGAGGTGGCAGCAGCCAGTTGCCAAGATTAGAACTACTGCGGTCAGGGCAATCAGTAAGCATCGTAAATAGTTACTGAACTATTTGTGATTGTGTACTACAGCCACATATAACAGCTTTAGTGTCTCATTCTTCTTGATTTGCTTCTGTTTATCACACTGTAGTATTTTACAGGTGCCCTCTTAAATGGAGGGGCCGTGGAATGTATTTACTAGTGCTTATAGATAAAAAGATTTTGTGGAAGGAGAGGGAAGCTGAAAAAATGTCTTGAGACACGTTTAACTTTCAATGTTGCTTGCAAAGCATTTGAAATGTAAAATTAACTTTTTTTTCCAGTTTAGAGCAATATTCTATATATCTGTGTCTGATACAATAAATGTTAGGCTCTACCTACAGCCTTGTCCAAGGAAGAAAATGGTCTCAAATAGATTAGCTTTTAAAAAGTTAATTTTTTCTAGCTATACTCAAGTTCCTGTTTCTTTTATTATTTCATGGGGGTTTTGTCTGCGCTTTTTCACAGTGGTGGTGGTGCTGGCTGTTCTGCTATATTCAATAAAAATGCAGAAATTCTTAACAAGTATAATCTGACCTTTAAATTCATTTGCTTCAGCTGTTCCCCCACTTCTTTTCTTACCTTTTTTTTTAAGGGACATAGCTCCTCCAAAATTCAAGTTGGTCTGCTTGCTCAGGTTGCTGTTCAGTTTAAATGAACTGTTTGGTCTATACTGAGGCAGTTCTTTCAGCTTCGATCTTCTTTTCTCATGAACGATACTCCTAGTATTTGGAATGGCTGTGTCACTGAGTATAACTTGTCTGCAGCTCTCTTGGAAGAAAATATGTAAACTTGCTGATGTTTAGACCGTATTTAAACATGCTCCAGTGTTGGTGCATGGGTGGTCCAACACGTTAACAAGAATTGCTTACCCTGCCCAAGAAAGATCATCTGCAACAGGGACAGATCAGAACTGGATTTCCGCTGAAAGAGGTTTGAAATGGAATAAAGGACTTGCCTTGTTTTTTTTGTGGGGGAGGGCTTGTTGGTTGGTTGGTTGGTTTTTGGTTTGGTTGCCTTTTACATCCTTGTGTTCCTGCTGCCCAAGGTCTTGGTGGTAGGACTGAGCTCTCCTTGCTCCCCTTTCCTGGACCGAAGCAGGCTCGAGGGCAGCTCCCATGGTTGTTCAGCATGCTGGGGTAAGGGGCAGCCCTGTGTCTGAGGGCTCATGGCTCTTTTTCCAGTGGGTGCCCTGGCGGGTGCGGTGGCCTGGGGGCTGCCGGGGCGGGGGAGCTGCGTGCGGGGCCGGGCCGGGAGCGCGCAGCGGGG